>VDFB02356679.1:0-87914 GCA_007258455.2 Sequoia sempervirens | reverse complement strand
TTGTTGGATCAAGGACTTCAATATCTAGTGCACTGATAATTTGCTATTTTTCCACATATGCAGAACAAAGAGCTTGATTTTTGGTGAAAAACCTACATTCATAAGAAATAAAAAAATATAATAATAAAATTAAATTCATTTAAAATTATACTTTTTGGGAAGCTTATAATAAGGACTACATACTTACAAAAATTAAATTTTAAATGAATTCATTTGATCCCCCAAAAGGTAAATCAAAAGTGGTATTTTATTAGCATTTTGATAGGTGTAAAGGAGATGCCATTATAGTTATGGTTTAAAACAAGCGGGGTTCTATCGAAGGGGGTTTGATCTAAGGTGGTTCAATCAAACCCTCTTCAATTTGAATCCTTTAAATGGAACTTTTCAAGTCTTAAATCATTATATTAATATGTGATTTCAAAAATAAGGATCTCCCAAAAATTGTAAACCAGTATTGTGGGATCACCCTACTATACATATATACGTTAGTAATTGATACCCATTACCAAAATATTATACATTAGTAAGGGATACCTATTATTAATGAGAATTTACTTAGGTTTACAACTCCAAACCATAATAAGTCTTTATTTCTTAAGTATACAAGTTTTTTGAAATGGGTACCCATTTCTTGCAATATTTTCCCCCCCACATTTTTATCCTTCAAATATGACCCACTATCTTGCACTTTCCCATAACTAGTATATATTACTAAATTATAATATATTTTATTATGTTCTTTGGTGTAATGCCCCATCATGGAACCCAGAGAACAACACATAAATTAATCAAATTACCAAATAATTTTATTTTTTTTAGACATTCGATTACAACATGAGTACAAAAGAAACGTTAGCAAA
Source organism: Sequoia sempervirens (assembly GCA_007258455.2). Lineage (NCBI taxonomy): Eukaryota > Viridiplantae > Streptophyta > Pinopsida > Cupressales > Cupressaceae > Sequoia > Sequoia sempervirens. Next base: position 87,054 of record VDFB02356679.1, on the reverse strand, counting down.
TACATTCTCAGTGTTCCGCGACAATGCTAATAAAACATTCACAAGTAAGAACTTCACATAACTAAACCATAAGGCATTAAGCATAAGGATAAATCATATCTATAATGAATGATCCAATTTCATAGTCATAATGTAGTCAAATTACATAATCAAGTTACATCAAGTGAGATTATGACAAATCTCGTAACAACATAATAACATTTAAATAAATATCATGTTTAATTTAATTTAATAAATCAAAACATAAACACAATTATTTTAATTTAACATTTAAATAAAATTACATTAAATCAAATAAATTAATTAATAAACCATTTAACTAATTAATTAATTTCCAAACAAGACGCAAACATGAATGACACAACGGACTTGAACAACAATACAATGATAGGTAACAACACAGATAATCATCCTATATGAGAACAATGTTGGCAAAACAAGGAGAGACAACTAAGAGGGGGGTGAATCAATTGTCATAGAATATTCAAAAAAAATCAAAATTAACTTAACTTAATCTTAGATATGATGAACGAACAATATACCATAAACAATCAGCACATTAGAAACACAAAGAACACAAAGATTTTTACATGGAAACCCTATTAGGGGAAAAACCATAGTGGATGTCAGTCCACAATAGTATGCCCTACTAAAAGTATAAAGAAGTATGAATGGGAATGCACATGCATTTAGGCACACTACCTAGAGCTCACTGCTTAATTACAAGAGGGATCACTGCCCAAGAAATATTTAGATTAAAACCATCCAGATTATGAACTGAGAAAATAGCATCTGCTAATGCTTGATTATAGTTCCAATTAAGCACATGAACACTTCTTCACTCTTCTTCACTCTTCTTCACTCTTCTTCACACTCTGCTTCTGCCTTCAAAATATTTGAACAATATTCACACACAAGACTCACACACTTTGTACTTGCACACTTCAGAACACTTCCAAATAATAAAACAATCACTCTTATATATCCGCAACATGGAATAACATCGCTTCAAGTCGGCCACAAAGAAATAATGAAATAATTACAAACAGTCGGCCCAAAACACATAAAGATTATTCATGCGAATCATCCAAGTTCAGCCACAACATAGCGTAGACCCAAATCAACAACTCCAACACAAAAACACTTCAATTAATTTCTCCTCAAAGATCCACAACACACTTCAACACCTAGTCAGCCATGAACATGAAAAACATGAACACGCAAGAGAAAATATTGGATCACGAGCACAATGATCAACGCAAACATGCAGCACAAATAGAGCACAAACTAGAAACATCCACAAACACCATGAAATTCCAGAGAAACATTCGCAACAACTGAACTTACAGAAATTACATGATCTTCATTCAAGAACACAAACTGAAGTAATAGAAAAACTGTCATAATACAAATCTTCATAACTTGACATGGATAAACTAGATACACTCAACAAGAAACCCTTTAGTCCACAACAACTAATCATCAACGTATTGATCACATCGACATATTGATCTACAACCTAAAGTACTTCTTATTAAAATTTTCTCAATATCCTCAACATATACAGCTTCTAATACATCAATGCTAATAGTGTTGACATCAATGACAACCACATATTAGCAACACAACCACAACATCCAACAATCTACCCCTTTGGCATTGATGGCAACACATGATGTGAAAAATACCATCAACATAACAACACTTATTCCTCTTTAGGTTCTGACTCTTCTCCTCAACTCTTCTATTCTAGAAATATTTTTCACATTGCACTTCTCCCTCTTTGACATCAATGTCAAAGATCTCTTATATGAAAGCTCTGAAACACATATCTGCACATATAACTACTCCCCCTGAGTAGCAGGCACCACAACATCAATTTGGATCAAAATATGATCATGAAGCACATGGATTGATGCAAACCAATGAATCCTTAGTTCATATCAGGAGGGGTAATCACCCCTAGCAGCCCTCTAAGATACTCAAAAGTATCCTTTGGGAACAGCTTGGTGAAAATTTCTGCAATTTTTTCTTTGGTAGGCACATACTCTAGTCTAACTTCTTTCTCACTCACTTTCTCCCTCAAGGAGTGAAACTTGATTGATATATGCTTGGTCTTAGAGTGTAGCATCAGATTCTTTGATATGTTTATTGCAATTGAATTGTCATAGTGTATGAAAATAGGCTCATCATATACTACTCTAATATCTTTCAACATCTATTTCATCCACAACACTTGAGTACAATTATTTGTATCAACAATATACTCTACCTCAGTAGTAGATAGGGAAATGGAATTTTGCTTTTTACTCAACCAAGACACCAACTTCTTCCCCAGGAAGAAGGCACCACTACTAGTGTTTTTCATGTCATCTACATCTCCTACCCAATCTGCATCATTATAGGCACTCAAGATAAGATCATCTTTATGATACCAAAGCCCAAAATCAACTGTTCCTTTCATATATCTAAAAATTATCTTTACAATAGTTACATGAGATTCTTTTGGATCAGCTTGAAATCTAGCAACCATACACACAACATTCATGATTTCAAGTCTAGTCTGAGTTAAATAGAGCAATCCGCCAATCATTGACCTGTATCTTGTTTGATTTTCCTTAGGAGAATCATAATTTTGTGTTAACTTGCATCCAGTTACCATGGGTGTACCAACAGGCTTTGAATCTTCCATGCCAAACTTGTTCAACAACTCTCTCACATATTTGGACTAGGATATGAAAATCCCATTGTCTAACTGAGTGAAATGCAATCCCAGAAAGAATTTCATCTCTCCAATCATACTCATTTCAAATTCACTTTTCATTTCATCAGCAAACTTCATACATAGATCATCTTCACCTCCAAAAATAATGTCATCAAAAAAGACTTCAATAATCAACTCTTTATCATGATCCAACTTAAAATACAAGTTGTTGTCAGCAGTACCTTTATTGAATCCAAGCTTTAATAAGTATTTATCCAATCTAGCATACCAGGCTCTGGGGGCTTGCTTGAGTCCAGACAAAGCTTTCTTCAATCAACAAACCATGTCTTCCTTATTAGTCAGTTGAAATCCATCTGATTGTTCAACATATACCTCTTCTTCTAACTCACCATTCAGAAAAGCTAACTTCACATCCATTTGATAGACTTTATAGTTCTTATATGTGACATAAGCAAGAAATAATATTAGAACTTCAATTCTGGCAACAAGGGCAAAGGTTTCTTCAAAATCAATACCTTCCATTTATGAATACCCTTTACATACTAGTCTTGCTTTATTCTAAACTACTTCACCTTTTTCATTCATCTTATTCTGAAAGACCCATTTAGTACCAATCACATTTTTATCCTTAGGTCTAGGAACAATAATCCATGTATCATTCTTTTCAATTTGCATTAGTTCTTCCTTCATAGCTTGCATCTAGTGTTCATCATTACAAGCTTAATTGACATTGTTAGGCCTAGTCTTGGAAATCAGACAATACTCCTCTACAATCCTTTTTCTAGTCTGCACACCTTTATTCTTATCTCCTATAATTTGATCTTCAAAATGATTTTTAACCTTACATACCTCAGAATTTTAGGATTCTCTCGCACTTTTGGTTCTTTTGTTCTTTCTTTTGCACTTCCACTTGTCTCTCCTTCCTGACTTTCTTGATTTACTAGAACAATTTGAACTTGATTCCATGTTTGAGCATTCTTCTCTTGGTCTATACTAACTTGATGGTCATCTAAATCATATCCACAATATCTGGATGATCTAGCAGAGTCCTCATCAACTCTGACATTTGCACTTTCAACCATTTTTCTCAATCTTCTATTATAGCACCGATAAGCCTTGCTTTTAGTAGAGTAACCTAGAAAGATTCCTTCATCACTCCTTGCATAAAACTTTCCTATGTCCTCATCTCTCTTAATATAACACTTGCTTCCAAAGATCTTGAAATATTTAACAATAGGCTTATAACCAAACAATAGCTCAAAAGGAGTCTTACCAAAAATACCATTGGCATTTACCCAATTTAGAGTGTACATAGTAGTGCTTATAGCTTCTCTCCAATAGATGTGAGGCACATTTCCTTCCAACATCATTGTTCTAGTAGCATCTAGAATTGTTTTATTCTTTTTCTCTACAACTCCATTCTGTTGAGGGGTACGGGGAGCAGATAACTGTCTTTTGACTCCATGCTCTTCACAGAAAGAATTGAACTCCCAAGAGGTGAACTCACCACCTTTGTTTGACCTTAGAAATTTATCTTTAAACCTGTCTCATTCTTTGCCATGGCTTTGAAACTTTTGAACTTCTCCAATGCTTCACATTTTTCTCTTAAGAAAGCAACCCATATAATCCTAGAGTAATCATCAATAAGCAGCATAAAGTACCTTTCTCATTGTAGAATTCTGATTTTGGAGGGACCACATAGATTAGTATGTACCAGCTCCAGTATTCCATTAGAATGATATTGTTTGGTCTAAAAAGAAACTCTAGTCTTTTTTCCCATCTGACATTCCTTGCATATTGTGTTAGTAGGCTTCACTAGCTTAGGTAGATCTCATACTGCTTGAGTGGAGCTTACCTTTATAATGTTATCAGAATTCACATGACACAACCTCCTATGCCATAACCAACTTTCATCCACTTGAGCAATTAAACAACTTACATCAGTTCTTAGGTGAAAAATATTACCTTTTGTCTTTGTACCTGAATTAGCAATTTCACTTCCAGAGCTTCCAAGTATCCTGCATCTTCCATCTTTGAACTGAAGATTGTAACCCTTTTCCACCATTTTTTCAACACTCAACATGTTATGCTTCAAGCCTTCAATGTAAAGGACATCATTAGTGTTATGTTTACCACCAATACAAATAGATCCTCTACCACAAATCACACCAGCATTGTTATCTCTGAATCTTACAACCCAATCGTCATATTTCTTTAGACTTACAAATTTGCTTCTGTCCCTAGTCATATGATGTGAGCATCCGCTTTCAACGACCCACTCATCCTTTTCTTCAATTCGGGCTGCAAGAGCTTTCTCAACTTTAGCAGATTTAGTAGCCACCAGACCATTTTCCTTGATTGCAATGAAAGTCCATTCATCTTCATTTCCATTTTCTTTATTAGATTCCTCATCAATCACACCTTCTTCAACATAATAGCATTTCTTTTGAAATTTAGGTTTGTAAGGCTTGGACATGGAACTCTTTCAGGACACCTTGAGGAAAAATGACCTATTTTACTACAAGAAAAACATTTGATAGGAAACTTTCCTTTATACTTACCTTGTCCTCTTCCTTCTTTCTTCACAATCAATGCTTCGATCTCTTCTACCTCTCTTTCTTCTTCTTCAAGTTGTTTCATCTCTTCCTCATACTTGAAAGTATTTCTAGAACTTTCTCTCGAATCATATATTTGCTTGTTTCTTCCAGATACAGAAGCCTTAAATGCAGATTCAACCTTAGGGGCAGAATAACCAAATTCACTCAACTCAAAGGCAGCAAGTTTTCCAATCAGCATATCTCTTGTCATAGTTGTTACTATTTTGAGCTCTTCAATAGCATGAGCCTTTGATTTGTAAGTAGGCAATGATCTCAGCACTTTAGCTACAATTTCTTGTTCATCCAGGGTACCACCGACACATCTAATACCCATCAAAGTTCATTTACTCTTTGCACATGTAAGAAGAAATATTTTCATCTTCACCCATCTTCAAGGTTTCATACTTTCCTTTCAAACTTGTTAGCTTAGTGACCTTCACAAGTGTATCTCCTTCATACAAAGTCTCTAGCTTCTTCCAGATCTCTTGATCTGTCTTTAGATCCATCACATTTTTCATTTTTGAATTTGTCAGAGCACTCAACAAAGCTTCAATAGCCCTGATATTAATCTTAGCCTCTTTAATCTCATCAAAAGTGGAAGGACCATTCTAAGGAATAATATATCCATTCTTTGTAATCTTCTATAAGGGTTCACCAATACATCTCAAATGACATTCCATTCTGGCTTTCCACACTTGGTAATTTGTTCCATCGAATCTAGGATTGTCCTTCTTGTATGATTCCATCTCAAATCACCTCAAGCTTTTAAAATTCCTTAGAGGAACCGACTCTAATACCAATTGTTGGAAAAACAAGGACAAAAAACTGAGAGGGGGGTTGAATCAGTTGTCATAGAATATTCAAACTTTTTCAAACTTAACTTAATCTCAAATCCGATGAAAAAAGAATAAAACATAAACAATCAGCACATTAGAAACACAAAGAACACCAATATTTTTACGTGGAAACCTATTAGGGGAAATACCATGGTGGATGTCAGTCCACAGTATTATACCCTACTAAAATTATAAAGAAGTATGAATGGGAATGCACATGCATTCAGGCACACTGCCTAGAGCTCACTTCTCAATTACAAGAGGGCTCACTGCCCAAGAAATATTTAGATTAAAACCATCTAGATTGTGAACTAAGAAAATAGCATCTGCTAATGCCTAATTACAACTCTGTTTAAGCACATGAACACTTCTTCACTCTTCTTCACACTTTGCTTCTACCTTCAAATGATCTGAACAATATTTGCACACAGGACTCGCACACTTCGCACTTGCACACTTCAATACACTTCCAAATAATAAAACAATCACTCTTATATATCTGCAACATGGAATTACGTCGCTTCAAGTCGGCCACAAAGAAATAATGAAATAATTACAAATAGTCAGCCCAAAACACATAAATATTATTCATGTGAATCAACCAAATTCAGCCACAACATAGTGTAGACCCAAATCAACAACTCCAACACAAAAAAACTTGAATTAATTTCTCCTCGAAGATCCACAACATGCTTCAACACCTAGTCGGCCATGAACATGAAAAACATGAACATGCAAGATAAAATCTTGGATCACGAGTACAACGATCAATGTGGACATACAACACAGATAGAGCATGAAATAGAAACATCCACAAACACCATGAAACACCAAAGAAACATCCGCGGCAACTGAACTTATAGAAATCACATGATTTTCATTCAGGAACACAAAGTGAAGTAACAAAAAAATTGTCAGAATACAAATCTTCATAACTTGACCAAATCTTCACACGGATCTCTAAAACTTGACGTGGATAAACTAGATACACTCAACAAGAAACCCTTTAGTCCACAACAACTGATCATCAACGTACTAATCACACTGACAGACTGATCTTCACTACTGCACTTACTACCTGAAGCACTTCTTATTACAATTTTCTCAATATCCTCGACATATACAACTTCTAATACATCAATGCTAATAGTGTTGGCATCAATGACAACCAAATATCAACAAGATAACCATAACATCCAACAAACAATGGCCAAAGAAGGACCTGACATTATCTCTAAAGCAACATGTTTCCATTAGGTCATGGCACACTCAAACTTGACTAAGCAGGTGGAGTCAGTGCCTAGTACTTGCAAACTGGATCAAACAACACTATCAAACATATTTGCATAAATCGACAATTACACTGTGAAAGAGAGTCACAACGTGGTAGGGTACTCACGAGTGAGTTATGCTACACAGTCTCCTTCACCAAGACTAACATACAATACTACATCATAAACAACATCAAATACATCATCATAAATAGAATAATGCTCTGAAACAACATAAAACCATAACACACATAATGTCCATCATAATGTCACCACACAAACATAATCAGATGATCAACAATGTCTCTAATGTATCATCAACAAAGTATAAAACCAACATAGTATTAGTGTCGTAACTAAAATAAAGTAGCATAGTATCAAAAATAGCTAAAAAAACTATCAACCGAACAAAAACAAACTGAATCAAAATGAAGCAACTAGAGGGATACTACATTTGGACAGTGTATTTTTACTTGGAAGGGTTTTCCTCAAGTATATTGATGTCTCTTATTTTCTATCTATGCTTCTATTCCTCTTCATTCTTATTTCTAAAATTATTATTTGCATGAAATTATTCTATTGATATTTTCATATATATCTTTCCTTTAAGGGTTAGCATGAGAAGAGATTTTGTGTCCCATTTCTACTTTATGGACATAGTTTTTTACACTTGTATCAAGATTTTTGTTTAGTAAATCTTATAGTATTAGAGTTTCATACTAGATATCTCCACAACATTTTAATGATCTAAAATATCTATGGGTGCAAATTTTATACTTGTATCCAATCCATCATTTGATTTAATAATGTAATTGTATCATCCAAGACATCATTAAACTCAAATCCCTTAATAGATCTATTTATTAACTTGACAGTATCTTCCTCTTAATTATCTAATGATTAAAGATTTAGAAAGTAAACTCACTTGATTCCCATTGTGACCATATTTGGTTCAGCTAATTTTACAAAATTTCTCAAATGTAAGAATACCCAAAAAATATTTATGACTTTTGAAGATAATCATGCTCAAATTTATCCATCAAATCCCTTGATTTCTCTAGTTTTTTCATAAATTTTGGTACTATCTAGGAATAATTTAAGAAATTATAGAAAACTAAGGAAACAATAGACACATATATTCTAAAATAACCAAATTTCTTGGATAATAAATCCTCTTTTTGGATTTATCTATAGAACCATCTCTTTTTACATAAAAATACTTATTTTGACATAAAAATGGGGTGGTGTTCCTTAATAAGAAGTATAGATTTATTTAAATATATAATTTTAATAATTAATTTCAAATACCCGAAATAAAAGCTATAAATCCTCCGTTTTAATTTAAATTAGGGTTGATTTTTTAAGTCAAAATTTGAGAAAAGTATGTAAAAAAGATAAATAAGTAGAACCTTGAGAGAGTGAGAAGACTAGATTTAGGAATGGGAATTCTTCACAAGTTAAAATTATCAAAATGAACCATTGTAAAACCTTAGTAGTTCACATGTATCCCCTTTCGAGAAATACAAATAGATCCTTTGGAAATTACTCTTAAAATGTAAAAAGAAAAAGATGGCTTTTCTAGATGAAGGAAGAAGAAAATATTTCTAAAGAAAAAATTCACCAAATGATTCAAGTGATTGAAATTGTTAGCTATGTACCTATTGTATGTATTATAATATGGATAAACACTTAAAACTAATATGCACTAGCATATGGTCTCCACATTTTTATTTTCAACTTGTGAATTATTAGTACAAAGATTTTAATGAGAAATAGAAATATGTATGTCACTTTGAGGCATTATTTTAATAGAGATTTGTTGTATTAATTTATTTATTGACATCAATTAATTAAAATTATGGGGTTTATATAGGTGTTTATCCCCAATGTAATTAATCTTAAAATATTTGTGAATTTACTTCTTATTATAAAAATTATTTTTATCTATACAAGATTCATATACTAGATCTAGGAATTGGAAACCTAAGAAGCTAAAAATGTTTAAAATTAACCCTTGCCAAACTTTAGTGGTGTGCATGCTTCCCCTTTCAATAAATTCAAAGAAAAACCTTGGAAATTGATCTTAGACATGAAAACTATGTCTTAGTTCTATTAGATGGAGGACAAAAATCTCTCAAAAAATAATATTGATCAAATGCTTTGGGTGACTAAAATTTTCAATATCTAACTAATGTATATTTTATACCATGGCTACAAACTAAAGACCCATTATTACAAGAATATAATCTCCCCATTCTCACCCAAATCATGATTAATTCCATGTACCCTTCACTCATATTGTTCATTGTCAGTATCATGATTATAATGATAAATAGTAATTTACATGTAAAATTGAGACATAATTTATGAAATATTTGTTATGTTCATTTATTGATTGATAAAATTTCATTAAATTGATGTGTTTTATATAGTTGTTTATCCCCAACACAATCAATTATACAATGTTCATGAATTCACTTCTTAGCATGTAAACTATATTTATGTTCAAGTGTAATGCACTTAATATAACCTATTAAAAACTCTTTAATTGAGTAATGTAATTTTTTTTTATTGCATTCAACTTTCAATACATTCATGTTGATACATGTCATGACATTACAAATCATAGAAAAAATTTATAACTCAACTTACACATTGTTACAAATAGAAATATAGATCACATTAAGACATAATATTTGAAAAGCTTCAATGTTTTAATTTTATTGATTGATATTAATTCATTATATCCATGGGGTTTATATAGGAATTTATCCCAGCATAACTCATTTTATAATGTTTATACATTTACTTTATTTCATGTAAACTATAGTTATGTTCAAGTTCCATGCACTTATTAAAACCTAATGATAATTATGATTTACTAATAGAAACATGTGTTTCATTGTACGAGCTTTGATTATATTCATATTAACAAACGTCCAAATATTAAAGTTTATGATAAAAAAATATAGTATTCAAAATATGATAGCTTATAGTACACACATACTTATAGCATAAATAGTGTGTTTTACCCTCATAACAAAGAAATAAAGAGAACAAAACATGGAAGAATTGAAACACTCAAAATAACCAAGAATCAAGTTGTACATCTTAAGACTGTGTTGTTAACAAATTGCATACCTTGGGTACCACAACCAACATTTGATTCTTCAAAACACATTGCAAGCAAACCATGGATCTATCACATACGACCTCAAAATGGGATTAATAGTCTTTCTAAACTTATACAAAGAATCATAGTTGGTCTTCCCAAGTGAAAGAATCATAGAGGAAGTAAAAAAATTATTCAAAGATTATCTTTTCAAAATAAAATCACATAGTAGAATACATTACCAAAATATCTAGTACAAAGCTCTTCAAGCTATTTTTTTTTGTATGTTTTTAAAATGATATATCTTTCAACTTATTGATTATTTTAAATTTTAGTGTTTCATCCATTCCTTGCAGGTTGAGTTTGCACCAAATGTATCTTGGTGTGTTACTTTGTAGTAAATAGAATAAAGGTAATACATTGAACAATACAATTTTGAGGATAATTGGATTGGTGAAAATTCTTACAAGTAGGTTATTATTGAGTTCATTGTGATGGCATCCCCATATTGGATAATATTTCAATTTATCATGAATTGGGGTTGAGATACTTTTATAAGCATGATTTGGGACTCTAAATTCTAGGCTTTATAATTGGATTGGAGCATCCCTTGTATATATAATATTTATTCTTAACATTAGCCAAAGATAACTACAATATATAGAAAAAAGAACAAATACAATAGAAAGAAATAAAGGAGTTAGAAAGGTAGGTAGCAGCTAAATATATAAATTCATTCATTCTCACCAAAGAGTGGAAACAATTATATAATATTTAATAAATATATTTTTCTCAAATTATAATCATATTTTTACCCTGATTGTACTTTCTCTTGATTTAAAATAGAATAACCATGTATGTTATTTATTTTCTCATGGTAATTATACAAAAATTTAGAAAATTCCATAGGTTTTGGTTATGTTAGCTCCATTCATCCACAAGAAAATAATTATAAACCAAATATACAATACCATTCTAGTCAACTGATACATAATTCAATCTATCTAATGATCATTATCATGATAAATTTTCTTAACAAAATTCCCTACCTACAAAATATTATAAATCTAAGATTTAACTAGTCATTGATAGGCTATGCATATTCATCACCTTAATAAAAGTTGTAGATACTAGTAATTAGGGGAAAATAAAGTTTATTTTTTTATTTAAAAAAAAAAATCCACCTATTTATTTCACAACAATTGTAGGCATCACTCAAACTTCTAACTATGACCCTTATCATGGCTTGTATCCTCAACATGCATCTCCTTCTTTATTTATTTTTTACCTAAATATGCACTCAAACTTTGTAGGGAAGGAGCATTGGGAATGAATTAATAAAATATTAAAAATTAATATTTACATGAGAATTTTTTATCATGATGGGGGCATCAAGTGTCCATTTCCAACAAATTTTGAAAAAATTATTTAAGCCAAATTAAGTAAGTTAACAAAAGAATATGGTAGTCATTAAGGCAATCAAACCATAACATAAAATTAATTTAACAACTCACTAACACATATGAGACCAATAGAAGTGTTGTAGCATTGCCAATGTTTTGGTGATACCAAATTGTTTAATAGTCTTGGCATAGAGCACCTTCTAGATGAGTCTTTTGGCAAGGTGTACCACTTGGAACACAAAGTTGTCGAAGCTTATCAAGAAGCTTAGACAAATCAAATAGAATTCGCTAGCTTGTTTTCCTTGTGCAAGCATGGTGTAGGTTGGCATTAATTCTAGATTTGTTTAGTGGAGAGCTTCCTAGTCAAAGAAGTTGTGGCCATTTGATTCTAGCACTATGATGTGAATGTGGACTGGTCGTTAGCTAAGGCAATCTAGACTATCTTATTATCTTTGCCCCTTTTTTTCTTGATCACAGATGGAATTGCTACAAATATTTCAGCCACTTCATGTGGCACATATTCTCTAGCTTGCTTTGCAAAAACTAAAATGGCTTATGATTATAATGAATGATAGAATCCTAACCTAGAATGTAGTGGTGTCATCTTTATTGTTTAAACAATGAAGTACAAGTCCATCTAAAAGGTGGAGTGGTGTTGAACTATGTCACAAAAATCCTATGAGTGATATGTGACCTAGTGCTCATATTGTGTCTATACTAAGTCAATTGTATAAGAAAATATATTGGCCTAAATCTCAAAGGGTTGGCCTATCTCAAGCATTGCCAAAATATCTATGCTATATAAAGGCACTACTTGAGCTCCTCAAAAATACTTATTGAAGTTGGTGTGCAACTTGTATTGATAAAAAGCATATAAGATACACAAAATGTGCTCCATGTACTCCTCCCAAGTCTTGCTCAAGAATTTTTTATTTTGATGGAATTTGAGGGTTAGTATGAATGATAAAATTTAGAAGATGCACTTGAATTAAATATAAAAGGCTATTAAACCAAATTGTGACCAACTCAAAAGGGAAATTTTAAAATTCTCCTACTTACCTCTCAACTAAAAATTAATCTTAAAGATTGAGGGGTTATAATTATTCAAGTGGCTAGACATCCCTTGGGCAGTCAAGTCTGCAAATCTAACCATTGGATGTCATAAAGTAGCATCAAAGTGCCCATCAATATGCTAGCCAAACACTATTGACTTTCCAATACATCATGAATACAAAGAGAAAGAGACTAATATGAAGATTAAACTAGGCACCTTCTTTTTCATTGCATTGTGCTTCCACCTTATTTATATCTTATTGATTTCAATTGTTAAATAATTGATAATAGATTAACATCTCATTTAAATCAGAAAATAGTAAATAATTATCTTACTTTATTAAACAAAACTAGATATCAGTCTTTAATAACCTGATTGCATGCAAAATCATTGCATTTATCCACCATACTGTATGCTGGATGAGCCCTACCCACCACCAACCCACCCTACCTTTTTTAAGGAAAAAGGACTAAATATCTTTATTAATCTAACAAGATGATTTCCAAAACAGCAAAGACTTGTCATTATAACCCAAAAATGAAAATAAAGTGAGATATACCACATAGCTGTATGCTGAAAGCCAATTTGACCATAAAAATTTAAAGTGATTAAGAATTATGATCGAATGGGTAATACTGGATAGACAATACGCCTTATAACAAGATAGATCTGGATTTAGGGGGGCCCAAATTTCAAACCATTGTCCTCTCTGTTCCGTCATCAAAGCAGTAAAATGGTTTTGGTTGGGCGCCTATCACTGTTTGCAATTTGTTTTATCACACACAACGAATTCCAGTCGGCCTCTGTGGATTCCAACGTTGCTCACTTAAACAGCCGACCTCTTAAACTGTTCATCCAATATTGTTTACTACTTGAAAAATATCCCTGTGCGCTTAATTTATATGGAGCTTTTGGCATATTCCGTGAATTCCCTAATGCCTTGTTTCTGCAACCATCCATTTAATCATTTAGTAAATCGAAAGATATGAGACCCAGTTCCACCGTCAATTTTTTTATTTCTTTTCAAAAAGGTTCTATCTTGTTTTTATAGTGCGAAATTGTCATGGCCAGGAACTGGCCCTTGGTAGGCCATACAAAGAAAAGGATTTGCTGGGAAAACGAAGTTGGAAGAAAAGATCAACGCCCAGCGGGGTCCTCTGTGTTTTTTTTTCTTTTTTTTTGGACGGACTTCTCTTTTTCAGAAGATGTTAACATAGAAAGATATGACGATGGATGACCATTTGATGGTGTGTCTGAATTATAAGTAATGCGCATGATAAGACAGTGAGAGGCTGGTATTCATTGCCCAAACACCCAATTCGGGCTACAGCCATTTTATCGAATCTGTTTCCCTCATTCCTTGCAAAAGCTTGTCTAGATGATGTTATACACAGTTCCTGCACTCACACACAAACAGATTTTAGAACCAACGGTCAGAACACAACAAATGAATACAGAAGTATCCATCCCTAATAAATACGTCACGGTATTAACAACCTGATAATCTTTTCTCAGAGACTTGGCAAATGGTTTCAAGAGGCGGCTGTAAAGGACCAATCATTGAACCAAAACTGCAATCTTTTTTCATAAAATAAACCCACGCCATGATATCACCTTCACGTATGTATCTCAATTGGGAGGATTATTAAACACCCAATATAACAACTAATCTTCCATAAACAAATGTTTCCCACGTATACACGTTGATTGTACTCCACGTTCTTCAACAGTGTTTTACGTAATCTTCTCTTCCATGAAAAGTACGTGGACAGATATAAACCGCACGTATTGGCAAAAGCCTCCCCCAACTTGCCTGTGATTCCTCCATTACATACGCATCCGCTGTAGATCAATAGGGAAACTTCTGGTTTTATTTTCCATAGATCGTAATCACAACGTGGGTCAAAAGTAGAACAAATATCGTCCACAAATTTTGAACGGCTTCGTTGTAATCATTCAAATATTTTTTTAGTTCCAATTGCATGCGTTTTCTGTTAATATCTAGCTTTCTAGCGTTTAAAATTTAATGCCTGTCCAACTCAATCCACTGTTTTCTTAAAAAGTTTCTTGAAATCTTTTCTCTTGATTGCTTCTGATCATCATTACCTTGTTGAAATCTGTTCTGCTGATCGATTCTCATCGTCATTGAAGAAAATAATGTCAAATATCCAATTTATAATGTAATTTAATGAGCGTGTCTGGCCGGCCGAGTCTCTGTTAATTTTTAAAGAAGTTAGATAACGTATTTTACTCAATTATCAGAGTCCAAGGAGAGCAGTGCTTCTAGACAGGAGTACAATACGAGTGATTGCGACCTTCCTATAATTCATTGTTTTAAAATATATATGACATCCAAAGCAACCTTGGTGGCTGGTCCATGTTTATTATTGTTATATTGAATTAAGAGATAATAAATTGTAAGAATCAATAATGTAGTGTATATTAATATATCTTTCATGCATCCAAAGGTTATTTAGTGTATTATGACCTTTTTTATTTTAGGTTAGCCACTAGTTTGAACTAATTTATATTTATATATATTGTGTATCATAAGAATCTGATTTTCTTATATTTTATATTATTGACTTGTTTAATCTTATTTAATAAATTTATAGTATTATTGTAATGTTGAATATGTATATTCATGTTATTTATATTTAGTTTTATGTTTATTTTGATGACTTAATACAATTATATATTAACAAATGACACAATCTTGTATAAGCTTGAGCTCACTTCTTAATTTGTCACTTTCTCCCATTTACATTCATTCTCATACATTTGGCTCTATCTTATTTATATCAACACATATTCAACCATTTATTACACATATGCATACACTATACTTGTACATCCATTACCTACAACAATATTTGCACCTTTTTGTCCTCGGTTAATCCCATTTTGTACAAGATTGATCTTGCACCACATAGAATTGACCCTTAAATTTCAAAGATACAAATTTAAAATTTTCCAACGCCTACACATTTTGTTCCTGGCATGAGTTAACTCATAACACGTTTCATATGACTAGTTGCTATGTCTTAGTATTTATATATATTCAACATGGATCATTTTGTGTTTAAGAAGAACACTTGAGAATTATCCAATTATCATTCTAGGAATCTTAAACCTAACTCTACACTAACATTCTAGAGCATTTGCATGACTAAAGAGTGATTTTGTTGATCATTTCCACAAATAAAGTCAATATAATCAAGGGGGTTGACCTAGGAGAACACAACACTTACAATTTACTAACCTCCCCAAGGTATTTTTGAATGTATCAATAGTCCTTAATACTCAATGCAGAGTAGAAATCATAGAAATTTTGATTGTAGAAGTCCAAAATGTGCAAGATCACTTGGACCATAGTTTACATATTACTTCCATATAAGGAAATATTGATCCCACACAATGTAGATTTGACCCGCAACAAACCTATATTTTTTTTTGATCTTGAGGTGAAGTACAAATAAAGAGTATTTGCTATCATTCCCAAGGAAAGTGAATTTTGATGTGACATAATATTATTCTTCACCATTGTTCATTGAACTAAATATTGTAACCCCATTTAATGGAGAAAGACAAAGGAAAATATGGAAACAAAACCAAAATTACATCCAAATTTGAAATTCTACCACCACCTCTGATCAAGTGAACTAAGATACAACTTCAAATTAAAAAACTACAATAAAAAATCACCTAGTGTTATGTGTGGACATGCTCACAATGTGTAGATGTTGAGTTTCTCTTTGAATCCTCAAATGCGATAACATGTACCTATTTGGATGCTCTTATTCTCTTGAAAATGACTTACAAAGGAATGGATTTGTAGATCTTATGAGGAAAATGAAAGATTGATATTGGTTTGGAATGGAGGGATAAGATTGCATGAGAGTTTATTTGAATTTAAATTTGGGAGGGATGCTAGAATGAAATATAAGAAGTTGGTGGATGAATGGATAGGATTGAAAGTTAGCTAGAATTTGAATTGAAGGTAGTTACATATGAGTGACTATGATTAGCCTAATTGATTTGATGGCTAAGAGTGATTATTAATTTTATTTTAGATTGATGATTTGTATTTATTTTTTATTGATTGGTGATTTGGATTGGAAAGATAGGATTGATTTGATTATTTAGATGGCTAGGATTTCATGTTGACTTAGTTTTGGATTTGATACTTTGTATGTATTTTAATATTGAAATATGGATGTGACATGATTATCTTTTTAATTAAATATTACACTATGGTTTGGGGATTTAGGCTAATTAATCAAATTATCAAATTATTTAAAAAATTAAGGGGAACCAATGCTTGATATGTTAGTTTAATTAATTAAATAGGTTTTATTTAATTAATTTGATGATGATGGAAATGTTAGAGGATAAGTCCTAATTAGTTAAATAGATCTAATGTATCTAATTAATATTATTTATATAATGAAAACGTGGTTACAACTAGGATGTTAAGTGTATTGAAATTGGTGATGTTAGGTGTGCTATTAGAATGTGGTCAATTTTAGGTGTCTACATTTTTCCCCTCTTTGAGATGATGTCATGACTAGAAGAAGTAGCATATTTTAAATCAAAAATAAAATGTATAAATTTAATGAGATGGTGGGATATCATAATTCATTACATAAAATAGAATTAGAAAGTGGATTAGTGATTCCCCTTGGAAGGGCAGGTTGATGAGACTAAGCAGTCTCTCAAAAGGTGGTCTAGGTTTGAAAGGTTAAAGGAGAGATGGGGAAGTAGGTGAAGAGATGGATAAAGGAGAATAGGAGGAGGTTAGTTAGATGCATGGTCACGGTTGGGGTGTGAGGTAGTGGGAAATGGTGTTATTAGATGGAGAAGATGTGTGGTAAATTATGGTGAGATGTGATGGGTAGTATGTGATAATGTTACACAATATAACGACATGAAGTTTATTAAGATTATAATTATTAAGATGGTGTGATGATGAAGATGATTTGATAATGGGAATTATAGGTACATGTGGGGGAACCATTGTGAATATTTTAAACATGTTGAGTAACTCCTTTTAATATAACATGGAATAGTATACATTAAGATATAAAGATCAAAGCATGTTTTGTGTGTAAGGGTTCTAACACAAAAATAGACAAAAAAAGAGAAACAAAAATAAATTATAGATGAAAAAAGGATAAAAGAGAATAGAAACACAATTTCCTAATGAACATGTTCTTGAGAAACAACATGGTATAGTGGACCATGGTGATCTTTGTTGGAGTATGTTGGAGGGATGACACAAAAAAATGATACTAAAATCATAAATTATAAGTGGAGGACCAACAAGATAAAGGACATGTATAATAGTTTTAACTCTCGACTAAGGAAAGAAATAAGTTATTAGGTACCCATAATAATAATTCTAATAACTAGTTTCTTCAAGCTACGATGGTCTTCTAAGGATGAGGGAATAGGTTAGGATAAGAAGGTATTTTGTAGGTGGGGTGGGTTGTATGAAGCTCAAAGGTATGTTTCTTTTCAAGTGGATCATGTTGTATTAGTTTCCACTTCATCATGCCGAAAGGAATCAATAGGGGATAGGCCAAGCATGCTTCCCAAAGCATAGATCAATTTATTGCACTTAATTATTAATTAAAATCAAAATGGGAAGGTGATTGGGAGATTGAAATGGCATGAATGGTGCCCCTAGATCCTTGAGTGCTTATAGATAACAAGTACCTAGAAGTACCTAGTTATTCACTCAAGACACTCATGGGTAGGTTTTCATCATTGTATTTTCCCAAGGTTCAATAAAATGGTTTTCACCAAAGGGAAATTTTATCTTTACTATTTTTTATAGAATTTTTATATTTTTTAAGCAGATACACACTTGAGATGGACAATGTTGAGTGGTTTTTCTAGTTATTGACCATTAAAAGTAGCCATCTTGTGTGCTCTAGATCCAAATTTAGAAATGATCACATAGGGACCCAACCAATTCATTTCAAACTTTCCCTTCTTTTTTCAATACTAATTGGTATTCTTCTATTTTCCTTGAGGATAAGATCACTAGCTAGGAATTCCATATCTTTGATTTCAAAATTATAGCTTCGATGAAGGTAATTTTGATATAAAAAAAGGGTTGAGTGTATTGTAGGGTGATCCCACAATAGTGGTTTACAATTTTTGGCCAAACTAGACACTGAAATAAAAAAAAATTTAACTAAATCTTCACTTTTGGGCATCTAGAGTGGCTAAACTATGAGAAATTTGAAGATGATGCAAACTAGAGTTTCATGATGTTTTGTCTGTAGATTCTAAATATATTTTTTTCAAAAAATTTGGAATCATTTTGCACTTCTTTTTCCATCTCCCTTGAAAACTAGTTTTTTTCATAAAAGAACATTTTTAAAAAGTGACACTCACGTATAACGCATAACTTTTTTTCCATGAAGGATAAAATTCTAATTCTTTCAAATTTAGATTTGTAACTCGATATCTAGTGCTTCCACTTGGTTAGATAGTTTTTATTGAATATTTTTTCTTTAATCAAGT
Source organism: Sequoia sempervirens (assembly GCA_007258455.2). Classification (NCBI taxonomy): domain Eukaryota; kingdom Viridiplantae; phylum Streptophyta; class Pinopsida; order Cupressales; family Cupressaceae; genus Sequoia; species Sequoia sempervirens. The sequence continues at coordinate 67,522 of VDFB02356679.1, read as the reverse complement.
TTCAAAGTCAAACCAATTACAATTCAGACATAGTGCGACCATATAATGCATAACTTTTTTTGTATGTATCAAAATTCAAAAAAAAATTGTTGGATCAAGGACTTCAATATCTAGTGCACTCGTATTTTCAAAAAAATTGATAATCTACTATTTTTCCACATATGCAGAACAAAGAGCTTGATTTTCGATGAAAAACCTATGTTTAATAAAACTAAAAAGGAAAATGTACATAATAAAACCAAAACATATTAAAATTATATTTGTTGGATAGCTCGTTCCAAGGACTACCTAATTCCAATTGGGTTTGTGAAGTCTTCGCCATTTTTTGTCTTCAATCCGAGCTCTGAAGTCCAAAAATTTATATATTTTTATGTCTCAAGAGGGGGTGAGGGATAAGGGGGGTTCGCTCAAACCAGGATTTGCTCGAACCCTAGTTCAAGCGAACCACCCTTCCATAAGGGATTTTGTTTGGTTTTTGGGTAGAAAATAATTAAAAGGGTTCGCTTGAACTAGTAGGTTTGTACGAACCCCTAAAATCAAGTTTTTTTGCCATGGGGCCATTTTTTGTGAGTTTTCCTTCCTCACTTGAATTGTAAACCACTATTTTGGCTTCACCCTGAAAGTATGAGTAGTTAGTGTTGTCATTGATGTCAACTAGTTCATACTATTGGAAGTCTATTGATAGTTAAGTTGTGATGATGCTTTGATTAGTTTCATTTCTAGTGCCAACCTCTAGTGTTGCTTTGAGAAGCATGTGTATAGTTGAGTTTCTATGTTTAAGTTAGTTTGGTGTTCCAAATGATGAGAATGCATTTATGGTGCTTGGTTTCCAATTGATTTTGAGAAAAATTAAATAAAAGAGGAAATAGTGTGTTGTAAAGGTGTTTTGGCATACAAAGTGGTGTTTTAGTTTTTCTCTGCATTTCTTTTGTGTTGAATATTTTCTTGTGTGATTCGAATATGTTGATCAGAGGTTTTCATAGGTGTTATATGTAGAGTTTCTTGGTCTAGATCATTGTGCAAAAAAATTTGTGATCACCAGTGTGTGAACTATGTATTGTAGTGTTGTCTAGGAGAAATGTTTTTCTCTGCATTTCTCCTCAGTTTGTCTTCAGATCTTACGGTTCTAGAAGTGTGTTGATAAGGTTCGTATCTACCTTTAGTTGAATTTTTTTATGGTTTGGTACTCCACAAGTTGATTTCTAGAGTTACAGTATGTGGAAGATTATCTGGGTGTACAAGATGAATTTATTCTTCAAGTGAAAGTTGTTGTAAAGGATTTTTTTAGATTTCATGGTGTTTTTGGAACATTCCAAATTGTGTTCAAGTGTTGTCTTTGGTTTGCAAGTCATCCTTGGATCAAAGGAAGCGTGCACTTAATTACTTAATGGTGTTTACACAAGTTCAACTGACCTTAGGTGTTTACACTAATTGTGGATTTTCTTTGATAATTATGGAAGCATGGTGTGGTATCTATGAGTGGATTTAGGTCTAAGTTAACGTGTGATGTGGCTACCTTCATTCATTTCCATCGTAGGAATGTTTCGGTATCAGTTCCTAATTTGAGTTCTCACCTCTGAGGTGTAAAGCCGAACTTGGATAATATTTTCAAGGTTGAAGAAGGTATAAATAAGTGTTGTGATAATGCAGGATTTGTGTGTGGTGGGTGTGATGTGAATTGTAGAGGTGTGAAGCACGAACTATGAAGTGCAGTGTGAGATTTAACGAGTTAGACTACTGGAAACAGTGAGTAGAAGGTGTCTACAATCTTTAGAAAGGTTGTGAATATGTTGGTGATGTTGTGGTGGGATTTTCTATTGCACTAGGATGGATTTCTCATTGTAACAATCTTCTTTTCTTCTTTTCTATAATCTAGTAGTGAGTCATTGGCAGTGAGCCCTTCTTTCTTTTAGGAAGTGATCCCTCTAGTAGTCAGCCTACTATATTCGGTGTTGCAATTAATTTATATTGTGAGCTAATCCCCATTGTGGTTTTTTCCTTCTTGAGTTTTCCATGTAAATCTAGTGTTCTATTGTACATGGTGTTGATATGTTTCAATTTTTGTTATTTTCTTTCATTCTAATAGATTAAAGGTTATTGAAGTTGATGTGGATCTAAATGTTAATAAGGATTATGATGTTTTAATGTACAAATGATTCACCCCCCCTCGGTTGTCTTATGCATTCAACAATTGGTATCATAGCAAGGTTCCTTGGATTAAAGCTTAACCGCTTGAGGTAGATATGGGATGGCGCACAAGAGAGACAATCCTCTATTTGATGGATCAGATTATGCATTCTAGAAGACAAGGATGGAAGATTTTCTAGTATCCCTTGGATATGAATTTTGGAAGTCTATTGAGACTGGATATACTATACCTATAAATGGTCTGAGTACTGATGATGAGATGAAGACCTATGAAAATAATGGTAAAGCAAGGTATGCTCTTTTAAGAGGTCTTTCTAATATTAAACTTGTGAAAGTTATGAATCTAAAACTTGCTAAAGAGATCTGGATAAAGTTGGAAAGCATTTATGAAGGAGATGATAAGGTCAAGAAAGCTAAGATGCAGAATCTAAAGATCATATTTGAGAGCATTCAGATGTCAGATGATTAAAACATTACAAGATACATGCATAAGGTGGATGAGATTTCCTTGAATTCCATTAGAGGTCTTGGTGGAAAGCTTGAAGAAGAAGAAGTGATAAAGAAGGTATTGAGAACTCTTCCTAAAGCTTATAGTCATAAAGTTTTTGCTATTAAGGAAGATCTCAAGATTTAAGTAAATATACTAGAGATCAATTGTATCCAGTTCTTTATCTAGTTTTGAAATTAGATAATTTGGTCCAAGTAATGCAAAATTTGAGACTGATTTTAAGGTTGGAAAATCATAGAAGACTGGGGAATCAGATTAGGAGTATCTTGATGATGTAGAAGTAAATTTTGTGAGGAGAATGAAAAAGGGTATTGGAAAGTACAAAGGTAAGTCACCTTTCAAATGCTTCAATTGTAGAAAGATGGGTCATTATGATTCAATATTTCCAAAACAAAGATTTGAATGACAAGTGTTGGTTTGATTTGTCATTGATGTTAATTTATGTCAAAGGTTCATTGTTCATGATGCTTACTTGATGCTTTAGAGGTTCTTTTTCATTCAGGTGTTGATACATGTCAAAGGTGAAAGATACAAGTCAGCTACATGTTGATTTTGAATGCTTCATCTCATTATGGTATTGATCATTGTTCCATTTCATGATGTTGATGTCTAATACGTGTTGATGTTGATACTCAAAGATAATGGTGTTTGGTGTTTGATTTTTCATTATTCCCCATTGGTGTTTGATGCAACAACATGCAAAGATAGGTGTTATGGTCCATCTCTTTAGTTCATGATTAATATTTTATCATCACAAAGGGTTGAAGTTTTTTGATGTCAAAATTGTGTTCATGGTCCATGGTGTTAGATCATTCATCATTTTCATTCATGTATAGTGTTCATGATTCGTTTATCATAGAGTTGCTTGATCATACTTTCATGGTATTGCTACTTGATGGATTCAAAGAGGTATATTATTGAGTTGGTCTTTCACAAGAACTCTTCATAAAAAGTATTGGTATTCTTATGAGGATTAAAGTTTTGGAGTGTCTTTCAAGAGATTGATATTGTATCCATTTTTCATTGTCAGTTTGAGAGATAGGTGGCATGCTGGTAATTTCATTCTAGATTTTTTGGTTCTTGAAATTTCTATACCTAATAACCTAAAACCCTAAGACTACACTAAACCCTAGAAGTCTTAAAGATCTTAAAGTAAGCCTTCAAAGAAAAGTTTTCTTTATGTTTTATTTGAGTGGTGATCAGGTATAGAAGGTTGAAAGTCACTTAAGTGATAATCTAAAGGGTTGAAGCACATATGGGAATTGACCCTTCATCACAAATTAACTTTGATAAATAGGTTTAAGACTTACATTTCACCATTCAAATTATGATCAATGGTCATTATTCAATTATATTTTGGAAGGTATTGAAGAATCAAAGGCTCTTATTTAAACTTTATTATCAGCTATTTCCCAAGGTTTTAATTTGATAGGTATTTGTACTAAAGATCAATGAACTCTATTTAAAGCTTGTTTGAATTCCAACTGGCAGTGATGGATTTAAGGAGTTTTTTTATGCTTTGAGAAGTTTAATCAGGAGTCTGGGCTTGAGGAGAATGGACTAAAATCTATGGTATCATGTTAATGTTGATATTATGCGTGGTAAGGTAGATTGTAATGATAGTGTGTTTAATATAGTTCTCTATGACTACCTTCATTCAATATGTATTTTTGCATAGTCTAGAGTGATTTTCATATGATGACTAATGATTGTCAGTTGTTTTTTAGTATATTTTGATTGAGGATTGAGCTTTATGTGAAAGTATACCATGGTTTTGTCAGTAAATAAAGTTTATATGTCAAGACTATATGCTATTATATACTATACTCATGGTGTCTAGACAGATTATTGTGTTATGTTCAAATCAAGACTATAGACAGTTGGGGTTCAAGATTAGATAGTGTACAACAGTGCTATGGATAGTGTTCATGGGACTAATGTCTTATGTTTGATTTTATAATATTGTCAGTACATAAATTCAATCCTTTTGTACCTAGTTATTCATTTTAAGAAGATTATTGTCAAGGGAAGATGCAAAGTTGAGGATTATGTATGTAAAAGTTTTCTTGTAAAAGAAATAGTCATCCTTGTATGCAGTGTTAAAATTCAATCAAGTGAGATTATAGATTTATTGTGTATTGTAAACAAATTTGAGTCAAGAGGGTAGAGTGAAAGGTTAACATATGATTGCAGTCATCTATGTAACAGGGTTATATAGTAGGGAGATTCACTATCTTTGTATTGTTCTTCTTTTCTCAATGATAGGCTAGATGTTTATCAGATTTTGTGTTTGTTGATATAAGAATATTCTTGTTCAAGAAGAGATATATCTTAAAATTTTGTATAGGGGAGATGGTGTTTGTTGAATTTGATACAAATATAGAGTAGTGATATGTATGGGAACATAGTAACCCTCTAGTTTTTTGTTTATTTATCCTTTAGAAAGTGATGTTTGTTTGCCAGTGAGGCATGCAATATGTAATCAACAAGTTTTTAGCCAATGAGGCTTAATAGAGAAAATGTTTAGAGTGGATTTTTCACCCTTTTAGGGTTTTTCCACTCATAAATATTGTGTTTTTTTCCTCTTGATGGTGTGTCACATTGTGCTTGGTTGATTATTCTTGATTCAGATGTTATGTTTTGATTTGCATATCTTTGTGATTTTCATAACATACAATATCTAGATTCTTTGTATAATCAAGTGTATTAAGTTTTGAAATTGGTTTTATTTGACCACTGATTCACCCCCCCCCTCTCATTGGTCTTGTACTCCAACAAGTGGTATCAGAGTGTTAGGTCCTTTGCATAAGTTTAATCAACTTGGGAGATCTTGGTAGAGGAGTACTTATTATGAAAAAAAGAAAAAGAAATACCCAAAAAAAAATTAAACAACAAGAACCACCTAAACCAAATAAAAAGGATGATGAAGAAGCAATTATAAGAAATGACTTACAAATTGAAGAAGATACAAGGTTAGAAGATTATTTTGTAGTTGAGAATGTTGAAAAAGGAGACCCATTTGTAAATGAATATGAATAGGAGTATGATGAAGATGAATGTGAAATTGATATTGAAGGTGAACTCATTTGTGCCCTTGATGAGATTAAGAAACTCAGAATGGAGAATTTAAGATTAAAGTTGTAGCTTCAAGAAGAAAAGGAGTCCAAGGCCAAGACACTTTTATCCTTTCAAGAAGCAAAAAAACTAATTGTAGATTTGAAGGAATGTAAGTTGCAAAGGTTAAGAAAATAGAAGAAGTCAAAAATCAGTTGAAGGAAAAAGAGGTTGATTGTGAAAGATATGAGTTAGAGATAGTTTCTTTGAGAAAGGAACTAGAAAAAGCTTCTTTCAAGTTACACAAGACACTTAAATTTGAAAATATTACTAAGTTTTTATATGAGATGTTGAGCAAGCAAAAACATCACAAGGATACCACTAGTTTAGGCTTTGAAAAAGGACAGAGTTATAAGGTGGGAGAAACATTAAGGAAGAAGACAGATCTAAACTATCATTCTTCTAATCCTAATACTGAAGACAAGAAGAAGATAAAATAAAGTACCCCTGCACAAGCCAATAACAACAAGCTCAAAAGATCTTTTCATTTAGAACAACATCAAATATCCAAGCTTGAAAAATATTTTCATGGTTATTGTTTTTCTTGTTAAGAATTTGGTCATAGAGCAAGAAAGTGTTGGATGCATGAAAAGAAAGTTGGATGGAACAAGAGCTCTTATAAATGGTCAAATAGTAGTAAGGTCCTATGTAATAAATGTAATCATCTAGGTTCTAGGTCACACTACAAGTTTTTGTGATACACAAGTCAGAAATAATGTTTTTCGATTGTCAAGAGACTATAATTCTTTTGTTCCTCTTGTTGGTTACAAAATCATATGCTATAAATTTCATACGTTTGGACATAAAGCATTGTTTTGTAAGAGTAATTTGGTGTAACTTTTTAGTCATTATAAGAAATCAGGCACTATGAAAGTTTTAAGAAGGAAACAAGAGAGAGAAGAAAGAACCTAAGCTTATGCATACTACACAAGAAACATCCATAGTTTCTTAAAGAATAGCATGAGGTTAGGGGGATATGTTTATTTTTTTATCATTTAGCCCCATAGATAACAAACAAATAGAATTATACATGACATAGATAGTGAAAAAAGTCAATGTAGAACTAGTTTGCAAGAGGGCAATTCTTTAAGGTTGGCAGTAAGTATGAATTGTGCAAAGAAATGAACATTCACAAGGTAACAGTTCTTTTTCTCGTAGCATGCTAGGAGTAATAAGAAGATGTGGTAGGAATCTCATATTCAAAGGAAGGATTAGAAGTTTGAATGGAAGTAGTAACTCCTTCGAAAAAATTGCAAACAAACCATCCTAAAGAGCAGACCATAGGAGACAATAGTTGAGTACAGTTTTAGACAATATTTTTAAGAACAATTGCTTCAAGATATCAAAGTGATGTGAGAGATATGATAAAATAGGATAGCCACTAAAATTAAAAGATAGTCCTTTTATTGGTGTGAGTGTTTTTCTCAAGTTCCATAACCATTACAATGCTCTTCATATTCATTATCGCAGTCACAATTTTCATATGTTCAAGAAAGGTCTTCTTTTATGTGTTGTGATAGTAGTATGGGTGACGCAGATGTTGCATAGTCAAATTTCCTCTTGTAAGCATCTTGTTGCAGCAGTAGTATGGTGTTTGTGGTATTTCATATTTAATATTTGCAATAACAGTAAGGTATGGTGATCATGACAGTACTATACCTTGGCATGGTATCCAATCATTCATTTCAATGATGTTCCATGTCATTGTGTTGTGCTTCATGTCACTTTTTTGTTCTTTAGTGACCTTTGTGATTATTTAATGGCCTATACTTTCTTTAATGACACCATTCTTCACAATGACTATGCATATTAAGTCATCTCATGCAAAATATAGTTAGTGGTATAGTAGAAGTTCAATCATGATAGTCCAATGTGCTCTTTTAACTCTTTCTTGACAATGGAGTGTGGAGTGTGGAGTATTTTACTTGATGATCAATGATACAACACCATGTAGTGTAGTGTCTTTGGTTTTCATCTTCGTCTTATAGTGGTCTTCATACTTGGTATGATAGTGCTTTTCATGCTTGGTTTTGGTTGTGACAGTGATGTTTTCCTTGAGAATGTATGATATGGATCTTGAAAATGTTAATATCCCTAAGTTTGGACAATGCTATGACTCTTGAGGCTAATATGGTGTTTTGAAAAATTTCATGTTTAATATTCACAATCTCTCATGTCTTCAATGATTTCACAGAGACAATCATAGTTTGATAGTGATAAAATTCCAATATCTTACTTCTAGATGAAATAATCTTTGAATTGGATGTTCATTCATGTGTTCATGTTAAAAAAAGAAGGGAAACATAGCAGTTAAAGGAAGAAACCATGATAACAATCTATTTATCTTTATGGTGTCAGAGTGGTCTTTACAGGGAGTCTCTAGATAGAACACAAGCAGCCAAAATATTTTTTGAGTTAACATCAATATCAAAAGAGAGATCACAGAGGTTGACAATCTTCAAAAGGGCAGTAGTAAAGTAAAATGACAATAATACTAGATGGTAGTCTTGTATTCCAACTATGTAGATAGTAAGAACAACTTAATGGAGTGATGCTTACATAGTGGTATCAGTCATAATTGGTAAATGTTTTCTCAGTCATAGTCCAGCTTTGACAGTGATATATACATGCAAGAATATAATGAAATTCCTTTCATAAAGAATGCATAGTAAAGTATAATCTTGCATATGCACAATGATATGTTCTCTTTTGATGCAACAATGATGTGCTTAGTTTCATAACAGTACAATATTTTATCAATGGACAGTGATAGTGGATAGTACGTGGTATAATGGTTAATGGTCTTGGCTTCCTAATGATAGTATGATGCATTGGTCTTTATGGTGCAAGAGTATGGTGCAGTTATAGTGTAGTGGTTGGTTTATGTTTCCAATGCTAAACCAATGTTTCTTGCAGGGGGAGAAGTGACCATTTGCTTTTCTATTATCTAGAATACTCTATTTTCTTGGATTTTCTTGGACAATGCACATTTTCTTGGACAATTGCTTGGATAGTGTTAAAACAGTGACTATGTTTCTGGATTTTGATAGGCTTTCTGCAATAGTTATTGGTATTTTGTTGCCTTTGTTGCTTGATGTTGCTTTCACATGAATTGATCTTGTGTTCATGTTAACAATCCATACTTTTCCTCTATCTTCATTGAACAGTATAGTGATGTTTGGAATCTAATGCACAGTGTAGTTCTCTATATTCTATGATCAAATGTTTGACAGTAAATAATAGTGTTCTTCATCCCTACAGTCAATTGAAGATTTGGAGATAGTCAGTGGATTGAGTTTGTTGATGCCTTGGAGTCCATTGCTTGATGAAAATGGGGTGATGTGTTCTCTACTTTAGGACAATGTGTTATTTGTTCCTTTTTCATTTGATGTCAAAGGGGGAGTGAATGGTGACAGTTTGTGGAATTTCCATCAATGACAAAGGGGGATTGTGTTGGTTTGATTTGTCATTGATGTCAATTTATGTCAAAGGTTCATCTTTCATGATGCTTACTTAATGATTTAGAGGTTCTTGTTCATTCAAGTGTTGATAAATGTCAAAGGTGAAATATACAAGTTAGGTACATGTTGATGTTTGATGCTTCATTTCATGATGGTATTGATCATTGTTCCATTAACATTGTTCCATGTTAATGAGGTTTTTGATGTTTTAATATATAAATGATTCAACCCCCCCCCCCAATTGTCTTGTGCATTCAACAATTGGTATCAAAACAAGGTTCCTTGGAATAAAGCTTAACCACTTAAGGTAGATCTGGGATGGCACACAAGAGAGATGCTCCTCTATTTGATGGATCAGATTATGCATTCTGGAAAACAAGGATAAAAGGTTTTCTAGTATCCCTTGGATATGAAATTTGGAAGTTTGTTGTGAATGGATATGTTATACCTATAAATGGTCCAAGTATTGATGATGAGATCAAGGCTTGTGAAAAAATGGTAAAGCAAGGTATGCTCTTTTAAGTGGTCTTTCTAATATTGAACTTGTGAAAGTTATGAATTTGAAAAATGTTAAAGAGATTTGGATAAAGTTGGAAAGCATTTATGAAGGAGATGATAAAGTCAAGGAAGCTAAGATGCATAATCTAAAGATCATATTTGAGAACATACAGATGTTAGAAGATGAAAAAATTACAAGATACATGCATAAGGTGGATGAGATTGTCAATTCCATGAGAGGTCTTGGTGGAAAGCTTGAAGAAGAAGTGGTAAAGAAGGTATTGAGAACTCTTCCTAAAGCTTATAGTCATAAAGTTTTTTCTATTAAGGAAGCTCAATATTTAAGTAAATATACTAGATATTAGTTGTATGGTTTTTTATCTACTTTTGAAATTAGAGAATTTGGTCCAAGTGATGCAAAATTTGAAATTGATTTTAAGGCTGGAAAATCAGAGAAGATTGGGGAATCAAATTAGGAGGATCTTGATGATGTAGAAGTAAATTTTATGAGGAGAATGAAAAAGGGTACTGGAAAGTACAAAGGTAAGTTACCTTTCAAATGTTTTAGTTGTAGAAAGATAGGTCATTATGATTCAAGATGTCTAAAATAAAGCTTTGAATGATAAGAATAAGGAGAAAAAATTAAAACAATTAAGAAAAGTTATTATGTTAGAGAAGATTCCAGTATATCTAATGATGAATCTGACTATGGGGATGATAAGGATAATGAATGCTTATTTATGGCTATAAATGTTTAATCTAATTCTACCAACTCTGAGAGATGTATTAAGGAAAGTTCTTAAAAAGCAGGTCTTGAAGTTGAAGGAACTATGGCGACTTCTTTTCATGCAAGAGAGGAGAAGAACTACTAGATCATTGATAGTGGATGATCAAAGCATATGACCAATGATAAAAGTAAGTTTTTTAAACTCGAAAAATATGAAGGAGGTTTAGATAAGTTTGGTGATTATATATCTACTAAGATATGTGGAAAAGGCTCTACTAGTTTTGATGGAAAGAATAATACAAATGGTGTCCTTTACGTTAAGGGTTTAAGGCATGACCTCTTGAGTGTTGGAAAAATTTGTAGCAAAGGCTATAATCTTATGTTTAAGGATGATGGATGTAAGATCAAAAAAAGCTTTGAAATTGTGGTTGTTGCTGGAAGGACAGATGGAAATGTTTATCAGCTTAAAGTTGTTGATGTTCATTGCTTTATGACTCTGATTAATGAAAATTGTCTATGGCATAGAAGAATGTGTCACATCAGTTTTGATAGCCTAGTGAGGATCAATTTAGTTCAAGTTGTGAGAGATCTACCAAAGACTACAAATCCCATCAATGACGTCTACAAGGAATGTCAGATTGGGAAACAAGCAAGAAGAAGTTTCAAAGTCAAAGAACAATATACTACTAGACCATTGGAATTGGTGCATATAGATCTTTGTGGTCCTACCATAGTAAGAAGATTTCAAGGTGATAGATATTTCATGCTATTAATTGATGATTACTCTAGAATGACATGGGTTACTTTTCTCAAAGAAAAATTAGAAGCTCTAGATAAGTTTAAAGAATTCAAAGTTATGGTTGAGAATGAAATGGATATGAAAATTAAATGTTTGAGGTCTGATAGAGGTGGAGAGTTCACCTCCAATGAGTTTAACAGCTTTTATGAGATACATGGAATAAAGAGGCATTTATCTGTCCCTAGGAATCCTTAGAAAAATTGAGTGGTTGAAAGGAAGAATAGGACTATTAAGGAAGGTGCAAGAACAATGATGAAAGAGGAAAACCTATTGGAAGTCTACTGGAGAGAAGCAATTCATACTAGTGTCTACAAACTTAATAAAGTGTAAGCAAGAGAAAACAATGAAAAGACCCCCTATGATTTGTGGTATGGAAGGATCCCTACTATCAAATATTTCAATTTTTGGAAGAAAAAGTTATATTATAAGAGATGAAGAGAACTTAGGAAAGTTTGATACAAGATCTAATGAAGGCATCTTTCTTGTATATTATACAAGAAGCAAAGCTTACTGATGCTACAACAAGAGGTTATCTTTCTTGTTGAGAGTGCAAGTGTCAAAGTGGATGAAGACTTATAGAAGGACTCAGTGGTAATAGATGGATATGAATCAGATGAGTCATCTTGTAGAGGAAATGATAGAGATGAAGGTAAGCATAAAAAAGATAAAATTGAAGAAGAAGAAGCACTAGAAAGGATCGCTAAGACTCCTAAGTATGTGTAGAAGAATCATTCTCAAGATAAAATCATTGGTGACAAAAGAAAAGGTGTTTTTACAAGCAGAAAAACTGATATGACTGAAGACCAAGTAAACCTATGTTTACTCTCTAAATTTGAACCTAAAACAGTGATTGAAGCATGCAAGGCTGAGTATTGGATCAAGGCTATGGAGGAATAACTAATGCAGATTGAGAGGAATCAGAGTTGGGAACATGTCCCAAGACTAGCAAACAAGAATGTAATTATAACTAAGTGGGTATTCAAAAACAAACTAAATGAGAATGGAGAAGTAGTAAGAAACAAGGAAAGGCTTGTGTGTAAGGGCTACTCATGAGTAGAACAAATAGATTTTGAGGATACATTTGCTCCGGTGGAAAGAATGGAAGCTATTAGAATTTTTTTAGCTTTTACAGCAAATAAAGATTTCAAAGTTTATCAAATGGATGTGAAGTCTACATTTTTGAATGGTGAATTGGAAGAAGTATACATTGAACAACCAGAAGGATTTTAGTTATCAAACAAATGAAATATGGTTTGTAGATTGAAGAAGGAACTTTATGGACTAAAACAAGGTCCCAAAGCATGGTATGCAAGGTTGGACAAGTACTTGTTATAGCAAGGATTCAATAAAGGTACCACATATAGTAATTTTTATTTCAGAGTTGAAAAAGATCAAATATTGATTGTGGTTGTGTATGTTTATGATATAATCTTTGGAGGAAATGAAGCAATGTGTAAGAGATTTGACATAGAAGATATGCATAAATATTTTGAGATGTCTATGTTTGGGGAGATGAATTTCTTCCTTGGATTGCAAATCAATCAAATAGAAAAATGTATGTTCATTTCATAATCAAAGTATATCAGGGAAATACTAAAGAAGTTTGGAATGGAAGATTCTAGAAACCGGTATGTACTCCTATGGTTATTAGTTGCAAGCTAAGTAAGAATGATGAATCTCCTAAGGTTGATCAAAGCAAGTAAAAATCAATGATTCCAGGACTACTATATCTAACTATTACTAGATTAGATATCATGCATGTAGTTTTTCTTGTGGCTAGTGTGGATATAAAATCCCTCGAGCTCCCTTTGGGTTGATTATATTTTGCTAAGTCCAGCCCACGCCCCATGAATTTGAATATTCTTGGCCCCCTTTTGAAAAATCTTCGCCCGCTATTACCACATGTCATCCAGGTGCTCTTTGCAAGGATTCCCTCCTTTGTTTCTTCAGCATGCCCCGCCATGCTTCCATGTGTTAGCAACATGGGCATTTAAAAGCTTACTTCCTTCACTTCTCAATCGAGCCCCATCCACGTGCCGCATAGCATTTTTCCATGTACACTTTTTGGTGGACCCCATAGTCAATGCTAGCAATGAATACTTCTCCATGTGTCTTCTTCATGGAGATTTCATTGAAGTGAAGGAAAGAGCGAGAAATGAGATCCACCATATTACCACGTGTTGTAACTGACTTCATGGGTAAGTGACACATGTCTGCATGAGGTTCTACTACTTCTACATCAGGACCACTGCCATCATTTGCAAGATATGCATTTGGCTCAAAGGTGATTGTGTTCTATGGCTCAAATCTTTTTCTATTGCAATGGCCTTAGGAAATCATTACTCTAGGCATCATTGCTCATAATGAGGGAATCTTTTTGTTACTGGATTCCAAGTGGTGGGATTTTTTTCTTATATATACCGCTTCTTCCTTCTGAAAATGAGTTCAGAACATACAAAAAAATTGTGGAAAAAGACCAAGCCTTTTGTATCATTCTTCAGATTATTGTATGAGACTCACAGACTGTTCCATTGTTCGGCCTTTCTATTTTCTTAACTATTTGAAAAGACATTATACTATGCCATTACTGTAATGAGTAATTTATTTGCAAAAATTCTATGATTTCAATATAAATTTGTTGATTTAGTCCATGTCTTTGACTCTTCTTTTTTAGTAAATGTGTATGGGAGTTATTTTATGTTATTGGATAAATTATTCATATTTTCATCTTTGATTTTTTCTATTCTGGGACTTAGCAAATTGTTGAACAGGCCATTAAATCTCATCCAAAAGACAGATTTACCATGCCTACATCTACATCTTGGCACATTGCCTTAGTAGAACTTTACTTTTTAAATATTCTTCATTTTCCCATTCCAAAACCCAAATTATAGAAGAATTCAACTTCTTTAAAAATCTAGAGGTCACTCAGTTTAGTGCAGTTGGTCCCCCATTAACTAAGTTTCCCATAAAGTTGTTACCTTGTCAATTTTTGGCATCAACAATTTCTTTTTCTGGCACGCCTGTTGGGACTGCTTAAATGTACCTAAACCTAAAGTGGGTGTATGAGCCATTGGCGTGTTAATAGATCCCAAACAATAAATAACCCTGGCTTGGTAGTACCACCACTAATAACAGTATGAACTAGAACCTATCTAGTGAACGTTATGATCCCTCCATCAGCCATGTTTCCAATCGCTAACAGAAATTATGTGGCATGGGACACTAGAAGCCCCCTTATAGAACCAATAGCACCCACCATTTGGGCCCCTATCCTGGCCTCTAATTTAAAATTTGTGCCAAAATTTACTAGGGAAGGCTTGAAAACACCATCTGAACACCTGCAAGATGTGGCAAACGTGTGTTTGGTGCATGGAGTCACCGACCAAAATATAGTGCTAAGGTTGCTCGCAACCTTTTTTAGGGGTAAGGTGCTAGATTGGTACCACACTTTACAAGCTAACACTATTAGTACTTGGGATCAGCTCGGATATCCTTTTTATGAAATATTTTTGAATGATGGAGATCGGTTTTTTCTATATCATCAGCTGGCAACCATAAAGTGGGCCCCATATGAAGCCATGACTAACTTCAATGCCCAGTTCCATATAGCTTGGAAAATAATCCACGCTGCTATCTACCTGTTGATCGAGTTGGCATTCATGCTCTACTTGAAATATATCAATAACTACATCTTGATGATGATACAGTCTCTTGGCAGGACCACTCTACCAGATGTATACAAAATTTTTGTCAAGGAAAAGAACAATTTGATAGATGCCAAAAAATCTCCACCTTAGCCCTCTATGCCTATATTCCCCAAGATATCAGTTCCCACCTAGGAGATGCCATCTACCAGTGTGTTCGTTCCTCCCCAATCTATGTATACATATTTGAATGTGCCACAAAATGTTGCTTCTACATCTGGCTCTTCAAAGGATGAGATGAGTGACGTCAAGGAAATGTTGTAGACCATCGTCAACAAAATAACTACCATCAATCAGAACCAATTTGTGCCTCTAAAGCCAACCTACCAAAATTATCAAGGCAGAAGGTCTCCCTACAAGCAAAATCAGTACCAAGGACGCTCGCATACAAATCCACAGGCTCAAACAACTAATCAAATAGTGTTAGTGCCTACTCCATTGCAGAATGCTCACCTAAGCTCAGACAGAGAGCTAACAGCAGGGAAAAATAATCTCACCAATGATATCAATCCCGTGTGCTTCCCCTATGATGACACACATATGCCCTAAAACTGCTCATGGGGAAACCTACAACAAAAGGTGGTGGAACAATATAGCCAAGGCATGATGTCAAACCCTAGAGGTTATGTATATGCCTCTTTGCAAGTCAAAAACATAGTACTCACTGCACAAATTCAAGGGATGTCCCTGGAACAAGAAACAAATATCAAATATAGCTCCCGACCACGCGCTCTTCTCATGGATGGAAGAAGAAGAGGTGGTGTTTGAAAATGATGCATCCACATCAAAAGTATCACAAGTGCAGTATGATTACAACACTCACTCTAAAAGGAGATTCATGGGTGAACCAGTTGTCTTGCAGCTCAAAAGTGCCTCTGACCAGACTCCTAGTACCTCCACAACTACACAACAATTTCAGCCATGAAGGGAAATCATTATAACCAGGGTAAGGAACAAAAGCCTTCAAATCTGCCACCATTCAATGTGGTGGAAAAATTGAAAAAATCCTTTGCTAGTGTGTCCCTTTGGGATATCTTAGATATTCTGGAGTAGAATTCATTACTACAGAAGAACCTCTGAGAAGATGCAATCATTGAGCCAATGGAGTAGTCACTCAAGGAAAAGGTCGTTGATCCATCACCTACGGCCAAAGTTCTCACAAATAGTATTGAGGAAGCTTCTAATGAAGTTAGAGATAAGCTAAAACCAAAGCCCTTTTTCCTAACTCTTATTGTGGGTAAAAAATTATTGCATAATTCCATGATTGACTCTGGTGCTAGCACAATAGTCATGCCCAAGAAGATAGTTGAAGCCTTAGGACTCAGCTATGAACCTTTAAAAAGGGGGGTTATGCAGCTTGATGGGAACAAGGTTGAAACCATAGGTGTCATTAAGAACCTCCCCTTGACTTTATTCTCCTACCCTAGTATCATAGTATCACAAGATACTATGATCATAGACATTCCCCCTATGTTTAGTCTTTGCTTATCCTGGGAATTCACTTCAAAGATAGGTGGATATATTTCTTTGGATTGGTCACACCTAATCCTCAGGACCAAGCACAGAGCTAAAATAAAGATAATATCCAAACCTCTACATTTAGAACATGTAGTAGACAAAGCCATGATCAACTTTGAGGCCACTCATACCTCTTTCACCAAAGAGGAAATGTACTGTACCGAGCTACTAGAAGATGAAAAGGTGATGAGAGACCAGATGGATTCAGAGGAGATCCTCTTAAGAAAATATATAGACATTGATCCTTTCATAAATTATCATGCCACCAAATTGGGAACTTATGTCATCTATGATGAAGATTAAATGCTTCTGAAGGTCATGAAGGAACCCGAGAGCGAACAAGCCTTAGAGCTATGGACGTTGTATTTTCATGGAGCGAGATGAAAATTTGGAGCAGGGGCCAGGATATGTTTGACATCCCCATCTAATGAAAAGACACTCTAGTCCTTATGCTTCTAGTTTGCTTGTTTGAACAATGAAGTTGAATATGAAGGCCTAGTACAAGGTCTAAGCCTTGCAGAGTGGATGGGCATCAAGAAAATAATGTTGTTCAGAGACTCTAAGCTCATGGTCAATCAAGTTTAAGGGCTCTCTATAGCCAAGAATGTCTGCATGAGATCTTGTAGACATAGAGTTTGGGACCTAATCGAAGGATTTGAAGCCTTCAATATCTAGATAGTGCCCAGAGAGAAAAATACAGATGTGGATCACATGGCCATGATCAAATCTCAGTTTGATCCTATTTCCAACCTAATTTGTAATGTAAACTCTATACTAGTGATTGTCCAACCTGCAATTCCTAATAATTATCAGAGCTGGCGAGTGTTTGAAAGTGATGAACACATCACCTCATTCATCCAACAGTCAAGAGAATTCACTGAGCAACTCCAACTGAAAAATGTTGAGGCCTATGAAGGGAAATTATTCAATTGAGGTCCAAAAAGCTCCCAAAAGGATTGGTCACTTTCAAAACCCTATTGATTGTGACAATTCAAGGAATGACAAGAGGAAGTTTGTAGCAAACAAAAGTAGCTATGCAGACCTTCAAGTCAAAGATGGAAGGAAACTTAAAGTCGGGAAGGATGTCCCACATCACGATAAAGAAAGGCTGATCCATTTCAATGAAAATTATGGAGTAGTGGCCTAGTTATATAATGACCTCAAAGGATATGATCCCAAAATCATCTAGCATACTATAGAGTTGATAGAAGGTGCAAAACCAATCCACCAAACGAAGAGACCAATAAATCTAAAGATTAAAGCCTTGATGACACATGAGATGACAAAGCTAATTTAGTCTTGAATCGTCTTCTTGATCAAACACAGTACATGGGTATCTAACCTGGTTCCATTCTGAAAGAAGAACAGAGATATCCACCTATGTGTTGACTTTTGGGACTTGAATAGAGCATCCCTGAAAGACCACTACCCCTTGCCTTCCATGGAGTCTATCTTACAAATAGTGGTTGGATCAGAGATGTTTTCTCTATTAGATAGCTTCTCTGGTTACAACTAGATCTGGGTAAAAAAGGTGGACCAACACAAAACAACGTTCACTACCAAGTGGGGAATGTTTACATATGCAAAAATTCCCTTCGACCTCTCAAATGCGGGATCCACCTTCTAGTGGGAAATTGATATTACTTTCAGAGAATTAATCAACAAGATTATCTTAATCTATTCGAATGACATGACTATATTATCTAAATCTAAGGATGATCACTTTGGTAATCTAGAAATGGTTTTTAAAAAATGCTAGGAGTTCAGGATATCCCTGAACTCAAAAAAATGTGCTTTCGGAGTGCCGCAAGGAAAACTATTGGGACATGTAGTGTCTAAAGACAAAATTGCAATTGATTTGAAGTGCATAAAAGAAATTAGAGAGCTTCCCCTACCAGTCAACAAGAAGGGAGTTTAGTCCTTCCTAGGGAAGGTAAATTTTTTGAGCAAATTCATTTCAAATTTTGTAGGAATAATCAGACCTATCAGCCTAATGCTCAAAAAGGATCAAGTGTTCAAATGGAAAAAGGAAGCTATAGAAGCCTTTGAGAAGGTTAAGGATGCTATTTCTTTAGCTCTTGTACTAGTAAATCCAAACCTATCCATGAAGGACTTCATAATGTACGTATTCAGTAGCAAATCCAGCATCGCTACTATTCTAACCCAAAAGGATGATGAAAGAAAGGGAGAACATTCAATTGCATTTCACTCTTGAACCTTAAAAGATTATGAGATGAACTACAACTTCATTGAAAGGCAATCATTCACCATTGTTAAGGGACTTAAGAAGTTTTGACACCTTGTATCTTGCAACAAGGTGGTTTTTTATGTCGCACATTCCAGTGTTCGTGAGTATATCATGGAAGGAGAAATCACCAAAAAAGGGCCAATTGGATCACTAAGATCCTTGAATATAATATTGAAGTCAATCCCACAAAGACCATCTGAGGAAGAGGATTGTGCGAGTATTTGGCACATGATGAATGGATGGTAACTAAAGAAGAGCAACCCGAACTTGTTCTAACAAATGAACCTAAGTCCAAAGACTGTTGGCTAGTAGGCAGAGTAAGATTCATGCATACCAAGAAATATTCGTCAAGCCTTCCCTCTCAGAAGAGAAGATTCTATAGATTGCAGAACAGTGGATATGCACTCATTAAAGGGGTCCTCTTCAAAAGGAACTTCAATGGCATTCTACTATGGTGTGTCACTACTGAGCAAGTGAAGAGGATTCTTGACACTTTCCACAACAATTCTGAAGGAAGACATTTCTCCACAAAGACCACTGCTCTCAAAAATATGTGCACTGGATATTTTTGGTCTATGCTATTCAGTGCCTCGCACTCTTTGGTTAAGGCCTACAAGGAATGCCAATTCTTCACACCAAGAAGGAAAAATTATGCAATGCATCTCAATCCAATAGTGGTTGATGAACCCTTTGCGCAATGGGGCCTTGATTTTATCAAAATGATTAATCCCACTTCAAGCGCCAAACACAAATGGATCCTCATAGCCATAGACTACTTCAACATATGGACCGAGGCCATGCCCCTGAAGAATGCAATGGAGATTGAGATTGTGGACTTTCTTGAGGGGCTAGTAACAAGATTCATCCTACCAAAGACCATCATCTCCGACAATGCTAAGGCTTTCCTGGGTTCTAAGGCATGTCAATTCGTACTAGTGCATGGAATATTCTTAAAAATGTCTTCAAACTATTACTCATAGGAAAATGGTCTAGCTGAGTTGATTAATAAAAATTTAGTCTAACTCATTAAAAGAATCAGGTCAGAACATCGAAGAGAGTGGCACAATAACCTTCAGGCAACACTCTAGCTAGACCGCATAACCCCTAAGCAAGTTCTCAAGACTTTGTTGTACGAATTAGTGTACGGGTAAGAAGCGCTATTGCCCATCTCCATGAAGATTATTGCACTACAGTTGCTCAAATCTCTTGAAGTGGAACGAAACAGAACCATGGAGGTCCAGTTGGCCAAGTTATTGGAAGTATAGGAAAAAAGAGAAAAGAGCCTAACAGCCATGTCTAACCACCAACAGGTGACTAAAAGATGGTTCTACAAGAAAACCTCATACCAAGGTCTAAAATGTGGAGACCTAGTGTTGAAGCTCAATGAGAGGGCTGCAAAGCCTGACCAACATGAAAATTTTGATAGTTTGTGGGAAGGCCCTTTTAGAATAATTCAATGCAAGCAACATAACGCATTTGAATTAGAAAATATGGAAAAAGAAGCATTGGGGATTCCAGTTAATGGAATCCACCTCAAATTGTTTAATTAAGCTTCCTTAATTATTCTACCCATGTAAATATGTAAGTATTGTAATTATTTTCCCTTCGTGTTTTTTGTTGGTTGGTCTTTCAGTAAAATCCATAGTGTAGGAAGCATTGAAAATGAACCCATGTGCGGAAAATTGAAAAGGTACTCAAAGAAGTAGAGAAATGAACCCATATGCAAAAAATTGAAAATGAGCCCATATGCAGAAAATTGAAAAGGTACTCAAAGAAATAGAGAAAAGAGAACCCATAATGCAAAATTGCAAAAGAAAAGAGACAAGCAATTTGATAAAAGCTTTATATTCATCATATACGTTATTATATACTTCGGTATTACATTTCTGAAATGGCTCTAAGGCCATACTTTTAAATTATATCTATATATTATGTAGTTTTTTCATATATATATATATACATATATATATATATACATATATATATACATATATATATATATACATATATATATATATATGTTGAAAGCCTTTTTAAGGCGTATATATAAAAAATAGATTGTTCTTAAAACATATGAAAAGTGTTGAGACTTAAAAAATAGCAGCAAGAGCATCATCGATAGCAACATCTGGAACAACTTCATCAGTAGGGTCAACAGGAGCAACATGATCATGAAAAGTAGCAAGGGTGTCAATAGCAGCAATGGCGAGTGGTAGGGGATATACCAAGTCCCTAAAGTCAGTATAGCACTCTACGCCATAGAATAGCACCACATTATAGTAGCGCAGCAAAAAGTGATAGGTGTGAGTGACCCTCTAGTAGTGCTCTTCATGTGTTAGAATGTGGAACACACTCAGAAATGGAACCCATGACACCACTACATCCTCTTTGATATTCTTACGGAAGTCACTCACCTTTGGAATGCCCAAGCCATACACCGCATTCACCACAATCTCTCCAAGTCCACCAAGGTACCACTTCGGGAAGATTTCCAGCATCAAACATAGAATCATCTACTTAGGGAACTGTATATCAAGCAACAACGCAACAAAGTGAGAGTAGATATCGGTATTGACCCTATATTTATCTTCATACTCCACACAATCCCAGCCTAACACTTGGCACTTCATTGCTATAATAGCCAATGAATGTTTTTTTTCCATCATTCGCTTTAGGCACCTGTTTGAAACTTCACCTACGAAATTCATCTGCAACTTATTGCTAACCGGCCTAATTGGAGTATTCGTGATGCTAGTTCTACCCAATTGCCTAATGCTAATTCTACCTAACTGCCAAATACCAATTCTTCCCAATTACTAAGTGTGATTTTTTTGTTTTCTTGGGGCCTATTTATAGAAATATTTGAGGTACCTACATTCCATAAGCATGATGTTAATCGAGTGATTAACTCAAAAATCCCACCAAGAGCCTGCTCGAATTTCCCACCCAGTTGCGTCTACCATGTATGAATTATTGCATGTGAAATTAATAATAGGTAATTATGTAGTGAAAATTGGTGGTAGTCCCAAGTGATCATCCATATAGTCAGGTGTTGATGTGTCATGATGTAGGAATTTTTCAAACTCTAAGGATGAACTCAAATCTTTTCAAGTACTCATTGCATATTTGGCTTAATCATTCTTTTTAGGATATTAATTGCCAAAGCATGCGGAATCTGTAAAACGCCTTCAATTGTCAGCTCAATTTCCAAGAAAATTATGCCATAGGACATGATTACTAAATTTCATTTTGAATTCTTGTCTTTTCAAAATGGCAAGAAATTCATTTCGCATGAGCAAAAGAGTTGGCAGTACATGTTGAATTTAATGCTAAAAGGCAACTGTTGTCTACCACTCCAAGAAAGAAATAGCTAAGTATTGCATGTGAAAGGCTAACATTGTAAAAAGCTTCCTAAGTATGTTATCCAATGTGAAGAAATTTTGAGTACATAATTTTTGGAGAGCAAAAGTGAATTGCAGTAAGTTTGAGTATCACAAAAATCCATAGCATAAGGAAATGGCCCAAAATCCTAAAATAGAAGTGCAAAATGAGGCGGCCCAAAAAATGTTTGACACCATGCATGCAGCACCCATGGGCAATATTTTTGGTGATACCTCTTACACTTCACCTAGGATACCAAAGAAACCGAAGTGGATTCACATGTGAACCGCAGAAAAGCAAAAACTTCACAGGGACCAGAGCTAGATAAAGGAAGAATGGGATAACATTTGTGATCCCATCCTTAGCACCAACCCTAAGAGTCTTAGGGAAGCAACTTACGCAAGAATGAAAATGGCCATTAGTGAATTTCAGTTGGTGTACAAGCAATGGTTCTACGAACTTCCAAGGTATATGGTCCTTTTGGTGCATTACTTCTTGGAGCTAGTTCATAAGAGAATTTAGTGTTTCAACCTAGATACCAACGCCATTGAAGTCCGAGAGCTAAGAGTTTTAATATGTGATGATGCTATCAGAGACATGTTGTGCATCCCAAAATGGGACTCTAGAGAAAAACAAATGGATGATCAGCAATAGCATCAGGCACTATAGGGGGACATGGTAGGACAAATTGTGTAGCTTACTATGGATAGAGATGCTAGAGCAGTGGAGAGAGATGTAGAGGCAGCTCAATTACAGGATGCAAATTCCTAGGTGGTGATTTTGACTGTCGAGAGGGATGCACTTAGAGCTAAGTGGGATACCCTCCATTAGGATGTAGCCACTAAGAGGCAGTTATGGATGATAGCAGAGATTGTATTGGATTCCTTGATTCCTTGAGCTCAATATCATATTGAGTGGGACTAGTTTATTGCTCAGGTTACTTATTACCAGACTTTATATGATATTTTTGTATCGAGAGCACAAAGACATCCTTTTGGAGATTCAAGAAGTACCACAAGTCTAGATTCAGGTAGACAATCCATTAGACATCCATAACCATCTCAGTCCATCATGCATTCCCAGCTATCTCCTACACACAGTCATCATAGGTCCCATCAAGATGGGGAGTAGCCCCCTCCAACGAAGGATCAACAAGGATGATGTTTTTATGATTTTATTTCTATGTTAATGTATCAGCGACTCTCTATAGACATGTTTTTGTATATACATTCATTTTCCCCTAGAGGCCTTGTATATATTTTTTATATTTTGATATCACATATGATATTTGATGATGTACATGACCTTCCCATTTTTGATGTAGAATATATATGGTATGAGATGTTTATAGATGTTTATGTATGCTTATATGTAGATGCTAGATAATTTATGATTATATGCTCATGTTTTTGTACTTTTTTTATGCATTTATATGATATGGATGAATGGATGATTCATTCCTATATAAAATGGATTATGTTATGACATATGATGTTTTATCATACGATGAATTTGATATGTATTGATGAGTTTTTGGATGCAAGATGCATGTGGTACTAATGAATTTGTGATGCAGGATGTAGATGTTAGTCATAAGATATGTTAGTATTATTTAGGGATAGATAGATAGAAGTGTTAGATGCTTGATCTAATTTTCTAAAAATCTATCGATCATGATTATAATGATATGCATTGGTGAGATGATTTGATGATATGATTAATGTTATACATTGATGATATGTGATTATATGCATTGATGAGTTTTCCTTTCCTTTCATGGAGGACTAATTATTTTTTTAGCAATCCTTATTGATGTAGCAAATAGACATGTGATGCACCAAGGTAAATATTTCTATCTGTGGTACCTTTTTTGAATCTTGACTAAAACAAGTAATTATAAAATCTTGCATACCAAGCTTTGGGAGCTTGCTTGAGTCCATATAATGCCTTATTCAATTTGAAGACCATATTAGGATCATTTGATAACTAAAATCTGTTTAGTTGTTCAATTTATACCTCTTCTTCCAACTCACCATTCAATAATGCAGACTTCACATCCATCTGATAAACTTTGAAATCCTTATGTGCTACAAAATCCAAAAAATAATGATAGCTTTCATTCTTTCTACTGAATTAAATGTATCCTCAAATTCTATTCCTTGCACTTGTGAGTAGCCTTTACACACAATCCTTGCCTTGTTCCTAACAACTTCTCCATTCTCATTCATCTTGTTCTAGAGCACCCACTTAGTTCGAATTGCATTCTTGTTTTTTGGTCTTGGGGCAAGTTCCCAAGTCTGGTTCTTCTCAATCTACATCGATTTTTATTCCATAGCCTTGATCCAATACTCATTTTTGCATTCTTTAATCACTATTTTAGGTTCAAATTTTGAAAGTGAACATAGATTTACTTGTTCTTCTATCATAGTATACTTTCTTCTTGTCAATACACCTATACTCTTATCACCAATGATCTATTCTTCAGAATGATTCTTCTATGCATACTTAGGAGTCTTAGGGATCCTTTCCAGAGCTTCTTCCTCTTCAATCTTCACTTATTTTCCTTACCTTCATCTTTTTCTTCTTTGAAAGAGGACTCATATCATTCATATCCATCTATCAACACTGAAATTTTATTTTTATTCATCCACTTTGACACTTGGGTATGTGTAGGATCATGATGGGCCAAAAAGTGGTGATATGATGGGTATGTGTAGGCTATGTGGCTGACAACTTTATTTTTACCCAAAATTGATGAAACGAAAAGGGTTTTCAAAGGAGATTCTCAGCTTTCCACAAATATAAATTATGTTTTACTTTGAATTTAATAAATAATTATTATTCATTTTCTATTTGAATTACGACTAAAGTCCTAATTGATAGGCTGATTAAAAAACATTTATAGCTTTCAAACGGTATCACATTTTATGCTTCACATACTATAGGATTAAAAAAAAATGAATTTCATGAAGTTTTGACCAAGTTAAGGTGGTTAGACATACAAGTTTCTATATTTTTTAAAAGTTGTAATAAAAAAAATTATAAAAAAATATGCATCACATCGGGACATGAGTCTTCTACTTATATCTAAAATATTATAAAAAAAATACTATCATTTTATTGTGATTAGGGTGGTCAAACGACACCTACTTATTTTTTCCCTATGATTTAAGTACTACTGCACTGAAATTTCAAATCTTCACCAAATAGATTTTTTTTTTTTAAATAAACCTAGTAGTTTGGAAATTAAATTCAATTTTCTAGATTATATTCATACATATTTTTTAAATAATATAGATACTTATTCAATTTTTTATGTCAAGTTTCCTAACTCTGATTTTTTTGAATTTTTTGCTACTTAAGGACCTATTTTTTCCATGATGATCCTATGCATACCCACTTGCACTTTCAAAAATACTTTTTATCCTCTTGTTGTAGCACTGGTAAGCCTTGCTCTTTATAGAGTATCGAAGGAAGATTCCTTCATCAAACCTTGCATCAAAATTTCCTAGGTTTTCATCTCTTCTGATATAGCACTTGCTTCCAAACACTCTGGAATACTTGACAGTAGGAGTTCTTCCATACCACAACTCATAAGGAGTCTTTGAGCTTCTTGTCCTTGCTTGTGTTCTGTTAATTATATACACTGCAGTATGAATTGCTTCTCTTCAGTAGACATCCAATAGATTTTCTCCCTTCATCATTTTCCATGGAGCTTCTTGAATAGTTCTATCATTCCTTTCCGCCACTCCATTCTGCTAAGGAGTCCTAGGAGCTAATAAATGTCTCTTTATTCCATGATCTTCACAAAAACTATTAAACTCATTGGAGGTGAACTCTCCACCTTTGTTAGATCTTAAACATTTAATTTTCATGTCTATTTCATTCTCAACCATAGCTTGAAATTCCTTAAACTTATCTAGAGATTCTAATTTTTCTTTGAGAAAAGTCATCCAAGTCATTATAGAGTAATCATCAATCAACAACATGAAATACATGTCACCTTGAAAACTTATTGTTATTGTAGGCCCACAAAGGTCTGTATGCACCAACTCCAAATTTCTTGTTGTAGAATATTCTTTGACATTGAACCTTTTTCTTGTTTACTTCCCAACCTGACATTCCTTACAAACTATATTTATAAGCTTTGTAATCTTTGGTAGATCTCTCACTACTTGAGTAGAGTTGATCCTCACTAAGCTATCAAAATTGATGTGACACATCATTCTATTCCATAGCCAAATTTCATGGATTTGAGTCATAAAGCACATACCACTAGCATCCTTAAGCTAATAAACATTTCCATATGTTCTTCTCCGTGCAACAACCAGAGTTCTAGAGCCTTTCGTATTCTCACAAACACCATCCTAAAATACAAGATTATATCCTTTGCTACACATTTTTCCTACACTTAGAAGATTGTTCCAGAGGCCCTTAACATAAAGAACATCATCTATATTATGTTTTCCATCAAAAATGATTGAAAATTTTCCATATATCTTAGCAGATGTATCATCACCAAACATAACAAGACCTCCTTCAAACTTCTCAAGTTTAACAGACATACTCTTATCACCTGTCATGTGATTTGAGCATCCGCTTTCAACAATCTAGTAGTTTTTATTCTCTCTAGCATGAAAAGCAGTCACCATAGTTCCATTATGACTTGCTTTCAGAGAAACTTATTTCAGACATCTCTCAAAGTTAGTAGAATTAGTTCCAAAATTTAGAGCCATCAACAAGCACTCATCATTTTCATCATCTAAGTAATCGGATTCATAATCAAATGTATTAGAATTTTCTTTAATATAATAACTTATCTTAATTTATTTAGGTCTTTATTCTCCTTAAATATATCATTTAAATCCTTGATATGACATCTTAAATCATAATGACCTATCTCTCCACAATTAAAACATTTGAAAGGTAACTTACCTCTATATTTTCCAGTGCCCTTTTTCAATCTCCTCACAAAGTTTACTTCTAACTCATCAAACTCATACAGGTCAAATTCCTCAATCTTCTCTACTTTGCCAAATTTAAAAGCAATCTCTTTTCTTGAATCACTTGGACCAAACTCTCTCAATTCAAAAGTAGTTAAAGCACCAAACAACTGATCTCTAAAATAATGATCTTGTTGTGTAGAAAAATGTAGCCTTTTACATTTTCACACTTGTTTGGGCCCTCCTAGTTTAAATTGGACTTAATTGTGCCTTAATCTAGTGTTGTAAAATGTATTTATTTACACTTTCACACTTATTTAAGGCTCCTTTAATTAATTAAGCTTAATTTTCCTTAATTGAACCCTTTAATTCATTTACCAAACCTATTTTATTACATTTTCTTAAGAGGAAACCCGACATTCATTAATGCCTTAACATAACACTTTACCTTGAACAATGTGTGTCCTAGGTTTGGGGACCTAGGACCCATTCACCTATGGGAAAATGGGCTTTCCTTCTAGACCTAGGACCTAAATTTTAATTATGTTTTTGTTGGTATTTCAATGTTTTTAAATCTATATTCAAATGTCAGTTTGTGATATATGAATTTCAAGAAATTAAGGATGCATATCTATAAATATAAGGTTATTTCACTATGTTTCACCTATAATTTTTAAGAGAGCATTCCTATAGAAAATTTGATGATCAAGAGCACTTCAAGGCATTCAAGAGAAGAATTATTAGAGTTTTATTGTAGCAATCAAGATCCAATTTTCATGTCAAAGTCTTCTTGCATCATGCATGCTATTGGAGCTAATATGGTGATGTAGGTTTCATGATCCATTCACGCATTCAAAGTCATTATTTCAATTAAGACTCAAGGTTCAAGATCCACATCCATTGAAGTCATTTCATGCAAGTTGCAGATTTATATTCCAAGGTTTATGCAAGGGTTTGTTGAGTGGTAACATTACTTTGTTCATTATTAATTCCCTCTTTCATGTTTCATTTCATTTCAAGGTTTAATTACCAAAATAGGGTTTGACCAAGGCAAACCTCCATTCACCCAAAAAAAATATTTTTCCCTTTCCTTGTGTGTTGCAGATTTGTAGGTTGAAGAAAAGTTGAAGATCTCAAAAGTGCAAAATTACAAAGTTGCATTTGTTGTCATCTTTGTTGTCATCTCACAAATACTCAGATCTCAAATTTATTTCCAAATGTGTGACTGTGAAACCTAAGAACCTAGAAGTGCATAAATAAGACCAAAGGACCCAGAAACCAATTTTGAAAATCCCTACAAAGGACCCATTTTCCATAGGGCGAATGAGTCCTTAGACAACTTTTAAAAACATCATTTTATGAGAGGTACACATCATTTATCCCATCCATATTTGCTAGAAACTTTCATGGTTCCTTTATTTTTATGCTTAATCTACTAAATCCAAGTGATAGATTGTATTTTGGAATTGATTTTATATTTCTAATCTTATTTTATATTTATAATCTTTCTCCCCAAAGTGTTCTTTGACCTAGACCCCTATCTTGACACAAAAAGGAAATTTGAAGATTCCTTCATAGAATTGATTCTCCTAAGGGTAGTTAGTCAATTATTTGTGGGGATCTCATTTCCTAATGAAATTAGAGAAGTAGGACCCCTTTTTCCCTCTTTGGATCCACCTTTCCATTTTGGGAAAGCCTAGGAGCACCCTATTTTTCTATGTTTCAGATCTAAATTCTAAGCTTCTTCAATAGCTAAAACCTCATGACTAAGATTTAGGAAGAGTTCTTAATACCTTCTTTATCAGCTCATCTTCTTCAACTTTTCCACCAAGGCCTCTGATGGAATTAAAAACTTCGTCCACTCTATGCATGTAGCCTATAAATCTTCATGTTTTGTCATCCATAGGGTTTCAAACTTAGTCTTAAAATTTTGCATCTTTTCTTGTTTGACCTTATCATCTCCTTCATAGATACTTTCTATCATTTTTCATATCTCACCAATAGTTTTAAGACTCGTAACTTTCAAAAGTTATGAATTAGAAAGGCCACTCAAAATAGCATACCTTTCTTTTCCATTGTTCTCATATGTCTTGCTCTTATCATTAGTATTCAGAACATTTGTAGGAATTGTATATCCAGTTTCAACAGAATTCCAAACTCCAAACCCTAGAGAAATAAGGAAACCTTCCATCCTAGTCTTCCAGAATGCATAATCAGATCCATCAAATAGAGGAGCCTCCTTCTTGTGCACCATTCTAGATCTACCTTAGGCAATTAATATTTCTTCCAAGGAACCTTGGTCTGATACCATTTGTTGAATGCACAAGACAACTAAAAGGGGGGTGAATCAATTGTACATTAAAACATCAAAACCCTCATTAAAATTTAGATCTATATTAATCCTTAAACCCTTATCATGCATTAGCAGAATATAAACATGAGAATCAGTAATGAAAACACATCCAAACACATGAGAACACTAAATTTACATGGAAACCCAAGAAGGGAAAAACCATGGTGAGGATTATCTCACAATATAAAATAATTGCAACACTAAATAAAATAGGCTCATTGTCAAAGGGCTCACTACCCAAAAGAAAGAAGGGCTCACTGCCAATGGCTCACTAATAGAATAGAAAGAAGAAGAAATAATATTTTTACAATGATAAATCCATCTCAAAGCAACATAAAATATCCACCACTGCTTCACCAAAATATTTGCACTCTCTTTGTAGAATGTAGAGACCTTCTGCTCATTGCTTCTAGTATTCTTAGGTATTAAAGCTCACACTACATTACACAATTTCTCACTTCACATCTCAACACTTTTTATCACACACTTACACACATTTCTCCTCCATCAATTCATCACACATATATACTATCCTCAACCTTGAAACCAATCTACAAGGTCGGCTATGCACCTCAAACATGCAAATTCAAATTAGGTCATAACCAAAACATTCTCACGATGGAGAGGAATGAAATAAAACCACATCATACCTTACAAACCTAAATTCACATATGCATGTCATGCCACGCTTCCAAAAACACTCAATAAAATCCATATTTAGTGCAAACACTCAAGGTCAATTGAACCTGTGTTAACACCATTAAACATTTAAGTACACACTTCCTCAAATCTAAAGATGACTCATAGACCACACACAACACTTAAACACAATCTGGAATATTCTATCAACACCCTAAAATCCAACAAATCCTTCACAACAACATACACCTAAAGAACATACTCATTCAGTACACCTATTTAACCTTCTACACATTGTAACAAATGAATCCAACCTTGTGAAGCACCAATCCTCAAAAAACTTAGGTTGAAGATAGATACAGACACTACAAGCATACTCCCAAATCCACAAGACCAACAAACACAATGTGGAGAAATGCAAAGAAAAACCATTTCTCCTAGACATCATTGCATCACAGTTCACACACTGGTGAACACAACTTCTTTTGCTAAATAATTTAGAACATGAAACTTTGGATATAACACCTTTGAATACCTCTGATCAACATACCCAAACCACACAAGCATATCTTTAGCCATGAAGAAATGCAGAGAAAAACATTGAACACCACTCTACCACACTAAACACTCTTTACCACACTATCTCCTCTTTTATTCAAATATTCTCAAAAGCACATGGAAACCAAGCACCACAAACACCATCAAAATATCTGCTACACCTTGTCAACATCTCAACCACACAAAGAGGTTGAACATCCACAAACATATGCTTAGTAAAGCAACACTAGAGGTTGACATCAGTGATACTACTAATGACAACATAATGCAAGAAATCAACTCCATAGGTTGACATCAATGCAACAACAAAGATCCATTGACATCAATGACAACACAAACTTCTAATAACAAGTAGATTATGATGCATAAACATGGACTGTGATTTTTTTAACAATAGAAATGTAGTCTCATGGAATGTAATGATGATAGTGCATGAATATGTTAAAATACTTTAGAAAATTTTAAGAAAATAAAATTAACATGTGTAAATTCTAATTCCACGGCTTTTGTTAGGATTGTTAAGGATTACTAATATGGATATCTAGTGAATCATAACTAGAAGTGGATTTATTATCATATGTTACAATTGTGGAATCTATAGTAGACATATATGCAAAGTGTGGAAGCATAGATATGGTGTGTGATCCATTTGAATAAAAAAAAATTAGGAATAAACTTGTGTAGTGGAGATTTAATTCAAAGAAAAAATAATCTAAAACAAAAAAAAATCAATGGATGAATATTTCCAATAGAGATGAATTTATTCAACATGGCCCATTATATATAAAAACTAGCAACGGTTTAAAATCTATTCAATGTAAATGACCCTCTCATAAGGTAACAACCCATTCCTACAAACCAAAAAAAGGAAGCATTTATGCTAGACCATTCTTAAAAGCAGTAATTCAAATTCACACTTTTATTGCAACTAAAAATTTTAACCGGAATCATGAGGTTCAACCATAGAATATTTTTCAAAAAAACTTGATTATTGAATCCTCTCAAAAGGAGTGAAAAATTGAAACATTAATCCACCAAAAACTTCCAAGCACCAAGATTAGATGATAGACAACCATCCCTAATAGATTCACCAAAATGTAAGTAATAGTTTAGAAAACAAATGTAAAACAAAACTTCTTATTATAAACTATCACAAACCTCAAATAGAACATGCAAATGGAATTCAAACAAAAACATAAACCAAATTTGTCATGATTCCTCCATTATCAAGTATATTTTCTCTAATGGTTGATATGTAGGTGTTTTTTTCTCAAAGTTACCTATTTTGACAACATATAGTTGGCATAAGATTTGATGGTCAAAATGAGAGCTTATAACTCTTTTTTAATAAATTTATAGGATGTAAGATGAACAATGGAGATGAGATTAGAAGATCAACAATGGAGAATGAACGAAAGGATTTTTCAATGATTGAGGAGAGGATGAAGGGTCATGATTAAGTTTATTTAAAATAAAAGGCTAAGATTGCATTTATTAAAATAGGAATATATTGCAACCATAAAAAAATTGAGAGGGAAATGCAATTAGTGGCCCATTTATTCTTCGAAATAAAGGAGAGAAAATAGTCAAATT
This sequence comes from Sequoia sempervirens, assembly GCA_007258455.2. Lineage (NCBI taxonomy): Eukaryota > Viridiplantae > Streptophyta > Pinopsida > Cupressales > Cupressaceae > Sequoia > Sequoia sempervirens. The sequence goes on along the minus strand of VDFB02356679.1, from coordinate 35,327 downwards.
ATATAATAATATTATTTAATTATTTTAGCCATATGAGGTAAAAATGGAATAATTAAATAACAAACCCATTTATTTATTTTAGCCATGTTGAGTAAAAATGGGATAACTAAATGATAAAATATTTAATTAAATGTGAGAAGAAAATGTGAGTAAATAATAAGATTATTTAATTAGACGTGAGATGTACATTAAGTTAAATGGATTAATCAAATAATTTAATTTTATCACTTAGTCAATATTATACAAATAAATTGGGGTGGGGAGCCTAGCTCAATTGAATAAAGCAACTTGTTGCAGGCAAGAGGTCACGAGGTATAGTCTCCCCTATCCCCATGGTAGTGGAGGGAAAGTTTATAGGGGGATACCTGATTCCTATAGTCAATATATACATACATACATATATGCATATATATTACAAGTAAATTTATTACATCGAGAAGTGTTCCACAGTGGTTTAAGTTGATGTGCATAGTTAGTAGTTCAAATTAGAAGAAAGAAGGTAAGGTGTTAGAAGTAACTAAAATGTTTCAAAGAATTGTTGGTGGGAGTGTGTTAGCTCTCAAAAATGTAGGCTAAATACCTCAAGAGGTTTCCAATCTCTTGATACATTTTAGGGTAACAGACAAGTTCAAATGGTTTCGACCTTCTACTCTTCAGGTGCTACTAAATCTAGGTGGGTGTACCTATATGAGTGAGGTAGACTTGACTTGTGCTTATCTCTTTTGAAGTTTTTTTCCCACAATGGCAGATGGGAGTGGACAAATAAAACTTGATTTGTAATATTAAAACTAAAACCTAATATGTTCAGTTAACATATGTAAGAAATGAATGAAACTAAAGGGTGAAAATGTAGAGACCTAGTGCCTTATTGGGTATGCGGAGTCAAATGAAATCTAAATGAGTAACTTCTTTATGGAAAACATTCAAATTATTTGGCATATATTTTAGTTTATAACTTGTATAAACATGCAAGACTATGACTACCAAGTTCTTCTTAATGATCCAGATGAACTTCCCTGATTACTATGATCAATTAAAAGGATTTAATCTTTTCTTGAAAGAACTGATTAACCAACCACACAAATATAGAAAATGTGCACTGATAAACTGAGTATAAACTTGTTATATCAATTTAAATAACCAAAAAGTGTCAATCTTTTAGACAACTTTAGTAATACTTTCAATGAACACAACAGACAATTGACACCAGAAATACGCCACCACATTAAATGATTTTCATTAATATCTCCATATTTTCAAACATACGTCATAGTCTCATATTTGCGAAACATTGTATTCTACTGTATCCTTTTCCTATTCTATCTTATCTTCTATATTCTATCTCTCTCTCTTTCGTTACCGAAACAAATATTTATACATCAAAGCTCAAAAGGACACATCCTTTCAGAAATATCATATGTTTAAACAACAATAGATTAGAAGATAATCAAGCCTTTTTAAGCCACAAATGATTTTTAGAAAGGTGATCCAGATAATCTTGGTGTTCGTACGTATCCACATCTCCAACTGTGTTTCGGATTGTGATCTCCATCTTTATCATCTTCTCATTTTTCTCGCTCAACTCCTCTAATGTTGTATCCTCCACAGTAGCTATCTTTGGGATTTCATTTAGTATTGACTCACTCTCACCTTTCCATTTGATCATTTCCTTTAGTTCCCCTCTATCATCAGAGAATGTAATCAATATTTTCTTGGAAGCATTTATCAATCCCTGTTCATCCCCTTGCAATTCTTCGTAGAAGTTTCGATGTTTATTCATAATATGATTTATAGCTTCAATTTTTGCACTATTAGAAACATTTCTCTGGTTTGTTTCTTGAAACTTCTCCATAATCCATCCATCCATTCTTTTATGTTCTTTTAATGCAGCAAGGGTGTGTGAATATTTTCCCCAGAGTTTATTTAACCAAGATGTTAAGCTAGCCTACCTTTTCTTGATTATTGCTACAATTGCATCATGTTTTCCTTGGGAGTAAGCACTTGATCCTTCCCAATGATCTCTTGACTGAGAGCTTTCACCTTGAGTAAGCATCTCGGTTGACTTCATTGTAATAATTACCAAATCTTTTAGGCGGTCATTTTCTCTCAACATCCTTTCATTATTTGTTTTGTACATTTCTCTCTCCTTAATCAACATCTGAATTTGGGCCTTGTTTAGTTTTGCAATGTTAATTCCAATTTTTGTTGTAGCCACAGGATCAGCCTCTCCAATCTTTAAATTCATGACATGCCCGAATGCCTTTTCAGTGTCAATAACTATTGATTTCCTATGGGGTGGATATAAGGCCCAAATCATCAATGATCCTTCATTTGTATTGTATTTAGATCCTGCATACACTTTTGTTACTTTTTCTTGGCTAAGCTTGTGTGTAGCATTATTGTCTTTTAAGAAACTATCAAAGATTAGTGCATAATTGAGATCAAGCCTAGGAAAGATCATGACACCAACATTTTTGAACATTTTCCTCCCCTTTTCAGGGGTCATACCCATCATTTCCTCGTCCACACATCTCCTTAAATCGTTCAACAATTGCTCTTCATTACCTGCAGTAATGTCATCAACCTTTTCCCTTATCTCTTTTCCCTTTTGTTTATACAAAAATGCCTTAAACTCTGGAGATTTTATGAATTCATCATCTAAAACAAATGATTTGTATTCTATATTCCTTGCATCTGCCTCCATAGTTTCTTCAACACTCAATTCTCTGGTAGGATAGGTATACTGCTGAGTTATTAATCTGGTCATTTTACCTAGTTGGCTTTGTGGCACATTATCTTCAGGTGTCTCTTCCCTAGAAGACTACTTTGTATCCTGCAACCCTTGATTATATCTTTCAACCACAATTTATGCTTCTTCTTCTTCCAGATTTTGAATCATATCATCAAAGTGATAGGGCACATGTTGATACCCTCCAAAATTTATCCTTATTCTAGCATAATTAATGTACCCCTCCAGGTCAAAATTCTTTATGGGTGGTCCTCTCTTCATGTTGCACTGCAGTAGTTTTTCAAGGATCAAATTGTATCCTTCTTGAGCCAGCACAGTAAAATCACCAAAACATAATGTAATAGGCATAAAAGCCTACTTTCGAAAGGAGCTGAAATTCATTACACTAGAGTAATCCATCTGTCTGACAATTTCCAAATATGCAATTTTGTTCAGGACTGTCTTTGGAAAAATGAATGGGGCATCTTCAAACCCAAAAACTCTAATCAAAGTAGCTCCCTCCAAGCAATACCAATCTCCCCAATTATGATCAATTGGCCCATTGAAATCCTTTGGCCGAAGAAATCTCTTTATCTCTTCAGAGAAAGAGTAATCATATGGATGATTGTACAATTTGTACAATGTCTTCACAAAGTATTCTTCAAAATGAACAAAACTAGAGTTGTCAAATCTACTTTCCCAGACAACAGACCATAATTGAACAGGTAATGCCACACCTTCCTTATCAGTTTGATAAATTCTCATCTCCTTGGGCCACAATCCCAACTCTTGTCCAAAATATAGCACCATATGCATCAACAATGAATAATTCCTGAGATGAAAAATAGAAGCTCCTCCTTTTATTTTCATTAATCCAGAATCAAGCCCCTTAAAAATGTATGAGGCATAGTCAAAAGGCCTAGAGTTGTGATACTGGATATTTGTAGAGATTATCATGGGCACAATTGACATGTACTTGGGGACATCCATTCCCAATACCTGGCCCACTAAGAAATAAGTATATTTCATATAAGGTTCAAATAAGTCAACATGAAAAGGAGGTCCATCACCATCCTGTAGAGGGATTGGTTTTCCACCTTGTCTAATCCTATGAATTGGCAACCTCCAACCCTTATAGATTGTATCCATTCTTCAAAACTCCATTTCCAATTCTTCACATATGATTTTTTCATTACAAACCCCCTTCAAATTGAAAACTTCCCCTATTACCTCTTCTGATAAATGTATTTGTGGCTTCCCAGATGGATCGCATATAGCCTTGAGTTTTGAATTATAGTGGATAGCCAACAATTTCACCAATTCAGCATTAATGAACACATTAGGGCATACCAACTTTCCCAAATTCATCTTCCACGGGTTGCATACTGGTTCAAAATGATTTCTCCTATCATAGTGAAAGTTAAACAATTCATACCCCCTTATTGCAGTCCAAACGTCTCCTATGAATTTGCATTTATCATCCAATTTATCTACTTCTGCCCTAAGTTGTGCAGATCTTTTGGCTTTAGGTCTAGAACCCGGTAATTGGTCAACAAGGTCTTGATTTAATCTTCGCTCATTGCCCTCATGTTTTGTCTCAATCTTTTGTTTCTTTCCATTTGGTTGACTACTTTCACCATGATTTCTACCTTTTTATTTCCCTAAGTTGGGAGATTCCATTTCCTCAAAATGACAGTAATTAAAACTAGAGGAACTAAGGCATAAGAACTTATTGTATTTGCTTGAAGCCTTTGGAATGAAAGAATGCCTTGGTTCTTCGTTCACCTCTCTAATTCTTCTACTAGCAATTCCACACTAATGTCTCCAATTGAATTCTCCTTGTTATGTTTTGTTGCACCATTAATGTGCCAACTGAAGCACGAGTGAAGTCTTTTTTTCAAAACTATACTATCACATCAAATGTATTGTCGATGAGACATTTTCAAATCTGGGGCGATAACATTTTTTCAACATTCATTAAACCTTTCGTCAAAACATCCTGTAGTCTCCCTGACACCCTGAAGTCTTACCGACTATCACAAATTGAATATTGCTATAATGTCCTGCAGTCTCACCGATATTTAGAGTCTCACCCATAGCTATCCTCTCGATCTTATGTATATCACTGTGACATTTCAAGTCAGGGAGATGTTCCATAGATTATATTATGTCTTACTGAGATACACCCCTTGATACTTTCTGGTCACCGAGACACAATTACTTTCTCACCAAGAAGACAACATTTGGTGAGACATATGAGTCGGAAAGACTACGTAACTTCATCTCGATAACCATTGATAGAGTCCCCTTACACTTTTTGGTCAAGACTAGATGCATTCGATAAGACTTCACTATGATAAATTTTAGTCTGGTCGATATGATTTTTCCATCGCCGAGACAATGAATTATGTCCTGTCAATATGTGCTTGCAAAAAAATTATGATCGGTGTGTTATTCCTGATTTCTTTCTGATAGACTACAATAGATATACATTAGCAAAAGATGCATTATGGATCGGGGAGACCCTGACCTTCTCTTGCCGATATGGGTTATATAATGAAATATTTAGGGCTAGATGGATTTTTGTAGGACCTCATGATAAAGTATGGGAAAAAATATTATGAAGAGAAGATTTTGTGCTTACGGTAAGGATTGATTTGGAAACTCATGAATATAATCAACTATAAAATTTTCCAAATTTTACAATTCTGACAGAGTACAACACATTTTATAATTTTTTATTGCACACATCACATTGCATTGGATTTAGTAGGTAATGAGGGGTCGTGTGTGTAGAATAGAGGAAAGGTTTGGATTAATGGGTGTAGAGCACAAGTGGCTAGAGAATACTTAGAGTAGTCACATAAGCATGCCCTTGAAGAGATCTATTCTCACTCACATCGGTTGCTGGATATAACTAGAGGGTAAGAAATTTACCTAGCTTTATTATTCTCGCAACTTTTCTAGGTTTATGTTTTGGAGATGGAAATGCAAGCGGATTATCTATTTGATGTGTTGGTATTGTCAAAAACATCATGCAAAAATTTTAGTTTTTATTTTCTTACCACTTGGCTTCCAATCATGGGACAATTATGTCATGATGGTAGCCGACTACAACTTGATGAGGTTGATAAAGCATTGCTTACCATAGTTGAGAGCCTCCCTCTAATGGACAAGAAAATTATTTGTGTTGTATGGAAAAGGGTTTTTGGATTGAATAATATCAAATTTTATATGCCATTTTTACTTTTTCTAAAGATGTGCAACATTCCCATTCCAAATCTACAGCAAAGTAGTTGTATATTATGTTTTATGAAACTACATATTTGAAAAAAATCAATCAGAACATCAAATTTCATGAAGTATGATTGTGACTATGAATATGTAAACAACATTATTTTATTGAAACAAAGGGCTTAAAAAATAATGATAAAAGTCTCAAATCCTATTGCTTGTGCAATAAGATTCTTCTCAACCTTTTAAAGATTTTATCCTTTTTTTTGTTATACAATTCAAACTTCTGAACTGATGAATTTAACTTATAAAAATATTTTATTGATATTTGATTGGGATAGTTATGTAATGTGGTTAGGGTAAATCTATACCATTTGGTCAAAGTGTAGTAGTTATTACTAAATTTCATTTAATATTTGATATTTTCAAGTAATCAACATATATTGTAACTAGAAAGGATTTGTTGAAGGAAGAAACATATTAAATGTTTCCATTACCACCCATGAAATCCTTCACTCAATGGACCAAAGTAAGAACCTAGGGATGGCCCTGAAATTTTGACATTTCAAAGGCTTATGACAAAGTTTCCTAGTTGTCCCTCTTTGTTGTTCTCAAGAAATTTGGGTTTGATGGTAGATTCCTCATGTTGCTCACTTCTTGTGTTACCACCCCTATGTGCTCAGTTCTTGTGAAGGGAGTCCCCCATGGTTTCTTTTCATGTGGTTGTGGTCTAATACAAGGAGAACCCCTCTCCCCCTGTCTATTCATAATTGTTGTTGAGGTCCTTGGAAGGAATATTCAAAAGCTCATTGATTATAAATCCCTAAGAGGAGTTAAAGTTGCTTCGTCTCTCCCGCTTGACTCTCATTGACTATTTTTTTATGATACTATACTATTTGGATAATCCTTAGTGGGTGAAGCTAGCTAATGGAAATCTATTTTAAATGACTATGCTTTTGTCTCTGGTCAACATATTAACTATGATAAGAGCAAGATATACCTCTTCAATGTTGATCAATTAGTGAAAGAAAGAGTGGTGTGGATCTTGGGCTGCTAAGAAGTTGTTCTACCTGCTGCTTACCTTGGGCTCCCTTTGATATCAAGAAAATTGGATAATAACTATTGGAACCACTTAATTGAAAGAGTCTAAAAAAAGCTGGCAAGATGGAAAGGTAAACTTCTAAACCTAGTGGGGAAGATTCAATTGCTAAAACCTTCTCTTCAGAAAATATTGGTCTACTATTTGTCTCTCTTTAAAATTTTGGCCTTCATTGGGGAAAAAATAGAACAAATACAGAGAATATTCATGTGGTCTAGAATAGGAGAGAAAATATATTGGCTTTGGTAGGTTGGGAGAAAGTTGTACCCCTAAAAATGTTGGAGGTCTAGGGATAAGGAGAATTAAACTTTCCAACAAATCCCTCACTGCTAAGATGGGATGGAATCTCTTGGAAGGGACTAAGGATTGGGTAAAGATCATCCAAGCTAAATATCTTAAGAATAGAGATTCAGGATTTTTCCTTCCTCTAATCTGCCTTATGGATTTATTTTTTGGAACCATCTTCTCAAACCCAAAAGTGTGTTGAAATTGGGTGTGAGAAAGAGGATTGGAAATGGGAAGAACAATGATTTTTGGAAGGACCGTTGGGTTGTTGATTCCCCTTTATCTTCTTTAGATGGATTCAACCCCCTCAAATAGATTTTGACTAGAATTTGTGGTAAAAAGGAGGCAGACTACATCAATTGGGAGATTAATGAACCAAATTGGAAGGAATTTAACAAATTTCTTAGGAGTTCTAACTTGAGAGGTCAAAGATAGCTTAATTGGGAGCCGGTGGTGCAAAGGCTATGTTGGTTTTTTTTAAGAACCAAACTTAATCTCAACAATTGCCTATGAATTTTCCATAATTCAATGATCAACAAAGGTGAGGATTGGCCAACGACTAGGTGAAAGCTTCCTAGGCTTTCCCTCTGCGCTTTGGGCTCTACAAGACTTAGGAGGGTGATCCTTACAATGTTTCAAATGATACTCTTGTTCCAAATTACCACAAACATTGTGAATAACAAATACATTCTTATAGACTACAAATTAGATGAAAATCCTAAAGAATCTAGCTAATTCCCTATAAGATAACCATGTCTAAAGCAAGGAATGGGTAATTTCTCATGAAACCTTAGAACAATAACAGGTGTATGAATGTTTTTTCTTAAGATTGTATTCTTTAACAGGAAGGGCCAACTCAATTACATCAATGATGACCAAGTTAATAGATTGGTGTGTTATCCATGGGCAACAAATTTAAATTTGCAACAAACTATAATACATCAGTAATTAGACTTAGCATTCATGGACTATTGTGATATTTCCTTGCAATAAAACAACTCAAGATCTCCTAGAATATAAACTACTTATTAATCCTTGTACTCCATCACACAAACCTATGATTTCATTAAAGAATTTAAATAATTCCTTGAATTAAATCAAAGATAAAACCATACATTCAACCAAAATGACTAAAGACCAATAAAAGATCCTTGAACATTTTATTCATAATTTGAGTAACAAAATATAACAAGAGAGAAATTGTTCTAGAATTTTTACTTCTCATTCAAATGTCATTACTACTGTAAAACTATTATGCCTATTACAAACTAGAATTTATAGTTAAGACTCAATACTAATCTATTCCTCTGTGCTTGAATTACAAATCTCATTACATGAGTTCAAAACCTTTTCCAACTAAAGACCTATGCAATTGGCCTTGAATTCCCTTTTATAAGAACAAGGAAGCAACAAGCTTCAGACCAAATTATACATTAAGTCACATTTTTCATTTGACATGCATTTGAATTTGAATTTCAAAACATCCCCAAGTGGTTACATTTTCATTTCCATGAGGGGGAAAACATATAAGACAAAACTTATTTCCATTTGTTGAAGAAGACTTGCCTGCCTTCCAAAAGGCATCTTTCATTGTGGTAGTAGCACCATATCATCTTCTCCATGAGAAAAATTTTATTCCATGTATGCACCAAGTCAATAGAGACTAAAACATAAAGCAATAAAAGAACAATAGAAATTGTTGGAGTAAACAAGTCATTATCTGATAATTAATTAATCAATAATTAATTATTAGAGGCTTTTTTACTTTAGTTCACTTAAGCTAAACTTAGGAGTTGATGTTTAATCTTTATTTTGATTCTTATTATTAGATTGGACTAAATTTAGGACAAGTTGTCTCATTGCATGAGATTAAAACACTTATCACTATCTTGTTAATCTGCATGTAGGGTTTTCTTGTGCATTGCTTATATAAGCATGCACATTCATTTGTAATATTTATCTAAGTTATTTGCATCAATACAATTCTCAGTTTATTGAGCACAATCTCGCTTGTTGATCTTCTCTATAATGATAGGTAATTGATTGGAGGTGTTTCATGGGAGTTATGGATTGAATCAGTCAATTCCAACAAGGTTTCAGAGCCCAGATGTATAACCCCCTCTTCAATTTTTGGAGGGATTTAACCTTGAGAAAAATTTTGGTGCAACCTCGAGCAAAATGAGCCTCACCATCACATCTGGAATGGCCAAAAACCTTAAGATCACCTATTTTTTTGCTCAAAACTAAGTGGTTGCAACGAAAGGAAAAAAAATTTAGAGGCACACAAATCCATACAAATTTGGGTGCCTTGATTTGAGTGCATAGGTACATAGGGTTATTCTAGTTTTTAATTTTCTTACCATCGATAAAAAAAAAATTAGGGTGTTCATTATTTTTTCTTGCAAAATCAAAAAACATTATCAAAAATTTGTTTTTAAAAATCAAAATCAAAAATCTTTTTTTGAATTTTTCAAAAATAAAATCAAAAAATTTGAAAGGATTTGAAAATCGTACAAAAAGCTACATCATTTGTGGCCAGTACAGCTTGTCGTACTAGGCAAGCCCCACACCATTGACTTTCAAATGCTCAAAGCAGCGGCAAAAAGTTCAAATAGCCCATCAGCCTTCATAAATCCAACAAACAAGCAGCGATATCAGCAAATAACCCAAGCTGAAATCTTCAAGAAAGCCAACATAAATATTAGTCAATGTCCCAAGGGCATATTCCCTTTGTTTTTTTTGAAACATGACAATCAGAATCTTTCACAAGATTCTTTGAATATTCCGTCACTATGAATTTTCCAGCAAGAGGGCATTTTCTTTTTAGCAACGTCCATCAAGCCATCAATTTTAACACAGTAAATTTTTTACATCATCCTAATGTCGATCGTATGGTCGACCACTTAAGCCCTCTCCTAGCCTTGATTTTCCCTAAAGGAGCAATTTTTTTCTTTTTGGCATAAATTGGGCATACAGTGTTGAAATTGGGCAAACGATATATTGTCAAAAAGTTGGTTCCATGACCTTTTCAATGGTCTAGGTCTCATCATATTTTTCCAATGATTCCTATTATTCTTAGTCAAATTCAGATATTCATTTTTCACTTCTGAGCTCATAACTTTTTGCCTATATCTTTGATTTTCATGATTCAACCAATGTTGGAAAGGTGTTTCAAAGCTCTTCAAATCTATTCAAGCACTTTTTTCCAGAATCTACCCTAGGTACATTTTATTTAGTATTTTGAGTTTTCACAATTATGTCAATTACTTGGACATCTTGGCACTTGGAAAGGATTTGTTTGCGTGAGATGGCATCATTTGATCTGCTTTATTAGACCTAAGGGTTTTACTCTCTTATTTTTCATTTGAGTGAGTATGATGGGTTTTTTTTTCATCCTTATGTGATCAACTTAGACAAGGACAACTATGAGTCTTGGCGTTATGGCATCCTAACACATCTCAGGTGGCTTGATATTTTTCATTATTTTTATGGACTCATACCTACACCAGAAACACAAGGGATTTTATTAGCATGAGGAATCATCAAAGATCATATTTGTATAGGAGCGAATTTGCACCCCTTACGCAAATTCCCCTTTTACGCTTCCTCACCTTAGGAAAACCAAATCCAAAGGAAAAATTCCACATCAGCTTGTTGACTTCCTTCCACTTGGCATCTGTCCTTTGCATCAGTGGGGGAATATTTGTCAGGGACACCCATGCAGCACACAAACATCCACATGGAATGCTTACGTCCCTAAAGGATTCCTTCATTTGAAGTTGGCATAGGTGTTCCACTTCCCATTGGGGTCAGTTTGTAATGTCCCTCTTCAACCAACTGACCCCAAAAATAGTATATTCTCTCCTTCCTCCTTTAAATTCTTCCATTCTTCATTCAAACCATCCCTTTTTTGCATCCTCTAAGCATTCAACTCATCCTTCTTGCATTCTCAAGTATTCTCAACCTTCATTTTTCACTCTCAACAACACTCCAACACTCCATTATAGCAACGACACTCTTTCAACTCCATCAAGCAAGTGTGAAGCAAGCCATTGTAGTAGGGGCTTGAGGTTTTACAACACCTCCCTTCATCACAGTTGAGGTTGTCATGATTGTTCAAGTTCTCTTTCTCCATCATTGGCTAGTGAGTTCTTGGTGGAGGTGGTAACATTTTCACTCCTCTCCTTTACGATTTGTTTGAGAAGATATATATTGTTTTGTAGTGTTATTCATGTACTTTCTTTCTTTATTTCTTTATCATACATTTCTCTGTCATTGCTATCTTGGTTGTTCGTGGAGGTGGAAACACCAAAATGAGGGTTTGATTGAGGCAAACCCTATACAACCCCCCACAATTTTCCCTCTTTCTTGTGTGTAGGTGGACATGCATTTGGAGCTAGCTAGAAAACAAGCATCTTTGTGAGATTATCTTTGTCACCTTAGCCTTCATATATTTACTTTATCATATTCATTTGTATCTTTCCTACTTCATAGTTCTATTTTGTTCACTTAGAAGTGACTAGCTAGGTTGTTAGCTTGTTTTTTGGTAGTTCATACTGTGTTTTTGGTCCTTTGATCGTACAGACACCAGCACACCTGAGAGACGCCAACTCGTTGTGTTGACATCCCAGAACCATTCTTCCATCCTCATGTAGAGAGCCACCTAAGGTACAGTGTTGAACCCAAAAATTGGCTCACCTATCCCCAGTTTAGATTTCAAATCTAAAGAGTGGTTGTAGGTCCTTATAGTTCTCATCATTCTTGTCCCTCATCTGAAACATTCCTTTAGAGTGAGGTAAGCTAGGGAATCCTTCCACTCTTGGATCTTTGTGACCTAGGGCCTTGACGTGGTCGCTCCCCTTCTCTTACAATATTGTAGGGGTTACATGTTCTAGTGTTGATCTTAACACTATGTATGTTGTATCAAACATTGAATGTTCCCACATACTTTAGACATGACTTTGGGAGATCCGTGAAGACCCTCATATCTATCTATACCTTGAGGATCCTGCTATAGATTGTCTCATCCCTCTTACAGATGTAGATTCCATACCCCTTGATGATGATACTTTAGAGGAGCTTGAGTATATCACAGGTATTGCATGTTCCAATGGTTCTAAGACTTGTCTTCATGTTCCTACTCTTCATATCAAGACTACATCATCATCTTATGTTGTTCCTGATTAGCTTGGCATTGCCACGTCTTTGACCCCTATTGATTCGGTGCAATAGGACATCATACATCTTCCAAACATAGCTACTTGGGATTTGTATCTTGCAAACATATCATCATTGTTTGTGGACTCATATATTTTAGATCTAGAGGATTACTTTGGGGACATTCGTCTCCTCTTTTTTGATAGCCACATCAATGTTGTTGGCCCACCAACTTCATTACCTTTTCAAATTCTTCTACATTAGTCTTCACAAGATCTTGGACCACCATCATCGCTTTCTGACATGTGGATACGTGAGTACTTTTCAAAGGCACACATCAACTAGATTTGGATTCTGACATCAACCATCTCTCTGGATTGGCTTTTCCAATCACCGGTGGATCTATTTCTTCCTAAGGGGTGAAATGTAGTTTGCAGGCAATGGATCATATTCTTTCTTTAGATGTTCATCATTGGCACGAGAGCTTTTTCTTTATGGAGCACATTCATATCCTCATTTTATCTATCCTATTAGAGGGACATCTATTGTACTTGCATGATAGAAGTAGTCCTTGGGGGTCACATTGAGTCCTATCCTTTTTTCTCTAGTATATTCATTTGTTTTTCTCCCTTTGGGAGAGGAGTTTTTCCCATGTGGCTTTCTCCTTTTCTCCAGTTACAAGATATTTCAGTTGTTCATGGGTACCTCATCAGGCCTTATAGTCAAGACCCATTCTTAATTCATTTAGCTTCCTTTATCAGTTTTTTAGTTTCTCCCTAAGTTAATCTTAAGGGGGGGTGTTGGAGTAAACAAGACATTATCTAATAATTAATTAATTAGTAATTAATTATTAGAGGCTTTTTTTACTTTAGTTCACTTTTGCTAAACTTAGGAGTTGATGTTTAATCTTTAGTTTGATTCTTATTATTAGATTGGACTAAATTTAGGACAAGTTGTCTCATTGCATGATATTAAAACACTTGTCACTATCTTGTTAATCCGCATGTAGGGTTTTCTTGTGCATTGCTTATATAAGCATGCACATTCATTTGTAATATTTATCCAAGTTATTTACATCAATACAATTCTCATGTTATTGAGCACAATCTCACTTTTGATCTTCTCTATTGTGATAGGTAATGGCTTGCAGGTGTTTCATGGGAGTTGTGGATTGAATCAGTCAATTCCAATAGAAACCACATCCAAGTTAACATTTTTTCATCAACCTTCATGATTGAGAGGATACCGCATTTTGCAATACTTCATCTAAGGATTAATCTATAAATTTTTCAAGCCATGTGTTGTAATCCTCCTAAGTGGGTCATTGTATTTCTAGTAACTCCTGCACCTTGGTGTTGTGCTAGTTTTACTTGGCATCAATTAGAATGAGGACCTCTTTAACAAAATCATCCATCCTTACCTCAATTTTAGTCATGTTATCAATTGTAGGGTTCAACATAGTGTAATCTATAAGGCTGATTGTATTCTTAAAGTGTGGAAGTAAACCTCCCAGCTCATCCTTCCAAGCAGCAAAGTCTTTCAACCTGCCTTCATCATTTAATATCTTTGGCATACCATGCCCCTCTAGGTCCCTAAACATTTTCAATTTATTCTATAATTGCACTCCTAATTTCCCATGAAATGTTGAAATTCCTCCCAACAAGTCCACTACCTTCAATATATCGAGTATATTTGTTGGGATCTTGGGATCATCTTTCATGTTGGGTATCATCTATTTGAGTACCTCGACCCTAGCACTCCATTTGCTCCACTAATTCTGGAAAGCACTTTGAACTTGCACATATCTTTCATGAGCCTCATGGATACTCTTGTAAGCTCTCCAAACATTGTCAGTTTTTTGTACTAGCTTAGAAACCCTATGCTTCAAGACATTATAAAAAATACCATCAACAACCTTTGTAGTCTCTTCCTTATCCCTCTTGACATTATCCTTTTTTTTTCACTTCCTTCTTAAAACTTTGATTTCTTAATGCTAAGGTCTCCCTATCTTGAGCTAATAGTTCTGAAGAAGATGAGGAGGGTGAAGGAAGGGCTCTTATTGATTTATCGGCTTGTGTTGTGGCCCACATTTTGTTAGATTCATCCAAAATATTATTGTAATCATTCAATAGTGCATCATATTTCTTTTGGGACATTTTTGCAGTGTCAGCACTTAGTATGGCAGCATGCATGGACAACTTTGTAGCCTAGATTGGAGTTATATCTATGGCTCTCTTTACCACAACCAAAACAATAACCTCCTCAATTGACCTAACAACCTCAGGTTTTCCATTGTTTGGTGCCAGTGACCAAATTGCAAGAGTATGTAATTTTGGATTGAATCCAGAGCCAAAGACACAGTTATCAAAAAATATTTTGATACAAATGCTTGAGGGTCCTTTCTTATTGCATCAAGTCAAATAGCAACAATTATACTGCACCCTGGAAGCAACATTATTCCACTTTTTGTAACAATTTTCCTAGCCTCGATAGGGGTAATGATTGCTATCTCAATCATTATCTTCTCTTCTTCTACTTTCTCTGCTTCCTCTTGCAGAGAAGGATCTACACTGGCCTAGCCTCTTCAATTCTCCTCTTTATGTCTTGGATTCTTTATTGGATGATGAACTCTTTCAACTCCTTGGTCTACACAAAAGCATCATCCACAAGAAATTCATCACATGCCTTAATCCAGGGATCACCATTAGTTTCTTCATTATACTCCCACTTGACAACTTTGTCTTGGGGAACAAATAAGTCAAGAGCATCATTTATTTTATGGGAATGGAAGCTCATCTCCACCTCCTCATCACTAGGCACATGGTCTACATATTTTTCTTCCCCAATTATTTTAGTATCTCCTCCTTCAAACTCCAAAGGTTGCTCTAGGATGTCCATAGCTCTGTGTTGTTCCAAGAGGGCTTATGCCTTTTCAGTAGCCTCTTTAACCTTTACCTTGAACTCGCCACTTTGGAAATCCTTTAACTTTGTCATATCCCTTTTGAAAGGGTCTTGAATCTTATCATACGGACTAAAATAAAAAACATTTATCTTCATTATATCTTATTCCATGTTACAAATAGTAGTCCACTCCTTCTTCCTTGATGTGGTTGCACCATCAATTGTCAAATTCCTTATCACATCATCAGTATAAAAGAATTGATGAGAAAACCCAGAAAATACTTTCTTTCTTCTCATCTCATTTATAAAAGCCTCAGGGTCAAAATTACTAACCTCGTCAATTGGCATCTTGAGATTGTTTACCATTATTCCAAACTTTTCATAGCCTTCCTTGGAAGTTGCCTTGAAATAAGAAAATGTACACTATGGTACTATTAATGAGCCCTTTCTAGGAGTTCTGAAATGCTCCTTATCCATAAAATCTAGCTAACACATTATCTCCATGAATGCCAACCTATCAGAAACATACAATGGTAAACAATGAGGTGCCACCATGGCTCCATAGGCTCTAATCAAAGTGTACTCTGAATTCAAAAACTAGTCACCCCAATTGTGAGCTTTTGTTGATCCTTCTTTCTCTTTGGGGTGCATAATGTCTCTCATAACTCTTGAAAGTTTGTAAAGAGGCTCCACACCCATACTCTCTAAAATACCAAACCTCAAAAAAATACAAAAAATAAGATAATTTGAGAGGGGACAATTCTGGTCCCAAATGTGAGTCCACATTTGGACAAGCAAATCATTTCCTTCATCATCCTTTTGCTTCAGCTTAATATTTGTCTTCCACTTCTCATGTTCAACATAAAGAATCATATGCATTAATAGGGAATAATAAGGGAAAGACAATGGCGAACTTCCACCCTTCAATTCAATTAACCCATTGTGCATATGCTTTGCAATATACACTGCATAGTCAAATCCCCTATTGGAATTCCAATTTTGAATGTCAATGATCATTACCAAAAAAGTAGATGGTATTCTTGCATCAAACCTACGATCCAGTACCTGATTCAAACACTAATATGTGTTTTTGAAGTAGTTAGCAAACTCTTCACACTCAAAAGGTTCCAAGTCCTTATGACTAAACCCACCTTTATCATCCTTCATGTGCCTAGCAAGTACATGTTTTCTATATCCATATATGTTCTACTCATACTCATTGCATAATTCATAAAAATTGGTGTTGACTATGTAGTTAGGGTTCAGCTTAAATACTTCCACAATATTGTTTCTTATTATGTCGAGTAAGGTCCCATTCTCACTTTTTATTTTTCTCTCCTTTGCATCATAATTCCTTGCCAATTATAGCATCAACTTTACTTCAACAAACACATTTGGTACCACCATCCTTCCAAGATTGAAACCCCATAGGTGACAGGTTGGATGTCTAGCATACCTTCTGTTGAAGGCATATAATAATAACTCCCACCCACTCTATGGTTGAGGAGCCTCTCCAATTGTAGAAGCAAGATCAATTAGTTTTTTATTCACTACAACCTACCCTATGGGTCTTTTTCTAATTTGTGTTCCTCCCTCAATGATATCGTTGGCTTCACCTTCCATGAATCTGCCAAGATTTATCTTTTCTCCCTTTGACTTTGTATATTTTTCTAAAGATTTTGGCTTATGTGTGGGTTTTTCATCCTGGGGTATTAGTTTTTTAACCCTTTTCTGCTTAGGTTTCCTTTCAATTTTTATAATAGACTCACTAGGTTCACTCATTTTATGGTGTAATAGAGCTAGATTTTATGAATATTCAACTTAGGAAAAGGGGCCTACTAGTTTATGTTCTCAAGAAAAAAAATTGAAAAACAAAAACCCTCCCAGACCTTGAACACAATTCTCACCAACCTAATTGAACTTGCACAATATCCAAACCCTTGCAAACCCTAAGAGCCTAAAGCTTTTAGAATAATTCATTAATTCCCTAAACCAGCTTAATTTAAACACAATTGATGTAGAGAGGTGTAATCATTTGCTTATCCTAGAGAAATTTGTCTTCAAAGTCTCTACAACTTTTTGTTTGAGCTCCTTACGCCTTTCTACTCAAACTTGACCAATTATTTTGCTTGAACAATTACAATTGTGAGAAAAAATGAGCCAGCAACCTTCTTTATGGCAAAGGAATGGAGCGTCTTCACCATTAATTCCTAAAAGAAATTTTGCATGAGAAAACTGACATTTAGTTGTTTAAGTTCAAATTCTGGTCATTGATCTTTTGATTTAAAACATCATCAGTGGCTCTCCTTTATCCTCGCTCCTTTTATTTTTTCTTTCACCGATTTCCTTTTGATGTTGACACATCGCCTTTATTTTCCTTATTCACCTTTTACTTGAATCCATTGTGCATTGCTACTTTGATATTTGTTTCTTTGGATGAATTCATGATGCTATAGACCTGGAAATGAGCAGAATATTCCACTGAATATGCCATTGCTCATTGTTGATATTTCTTTAAACCTCCATTTGTAACCGCAATAGCTTTAGGTGGTGCAATGGGCATAAGACTTAACATTCTATTTCTCATTGTTGATGTTTCTTTTCCTTTATGTATCCTATCAATTACATGAACCATATACATGATTGGATCTTAGTTGTTTGATTTGGGTCATCCTTTGACTTTAATTTTTTTCCCATCGCTCATCGCTAATAGGTATCTCAATGGCTAAATCAAATCAACAATGGAAGAAAAGTGGCAATGGAGTAATATTTAGCCACGTTTCCACATTACAAGATCAAGGGTAGTATAGATGTTGCCCTTAGTAGCACTTCATATTAGCAATGAAACATTGGAACAAAAGACTTCATTGCACATCGTTGATTTGAAAAGGATAGGCAAGCAACAATATGTGATAAGCGATGAGATAGTAAATGCAAAGACTATAATGTTATTGTGCATCACTACTTTAGGACTCAAAGCACTTGGGCGATCAGCGATACGATATCTACCAGCGATAGTAAAGAAAAATTCACATCACGCATCACTAATACAAGACTCAAGGTTTTAAACCTATCCATTTTTAGCGATATAAAGGGAAAAGATCATCATGCATCACCAATTCAAGGAAAGTGGTCATGAAACAATCTGTGATGGGTGATAAGTTGAGTAGTAAGCAAGAACTTAAGTGAAGGTAATTAGCATGTGCTCGCAAGTTTTTTTAAAAAGGGGAATGGACTAGGAAGAACAAGGGACAAGGCCTTAAAAGACTTAAGATTATTTTTAACAAAGGATGTAAAGGCCAAACATATCCAATTTTCCAACCTTATAAAATATTAACCCCAGACCTAGAAATAAAAGGAAATATTACACATAATGGGTAAACAAGGAATCCTAACCATGAGGAGTCGATCAGTGCATGAATGTAAAAGACTTAAGTTGTATTAATCTAACCAAAGACTAACTATACCAAGTCAACAAAAGATTAGACCAAAGAACAAGGATTATGAAAGGGAGAAAATGTTAAATAAAACCACCAAGTAGCATAAAACCCTAAACCCTTATTCCACTTCAGAACAAAAGGCAACTCAAGTAAGGACATTTCAGACCAATGGAACATGAAAATTTGACCATTCTACTAGTGGCTCCGACTGGGGATGCATGCCTCTCATAGGTATGGAAAGATTTTAGATCTCATGGTTGAAGCAAACCAAGCACAAGGAACCCAAAAACCAAGGACTTTCCCATACAAGGCAAGGAGAAAAAAACCCAAGCAAACCAAACCTATGTACAAAATTTATAGGACTATACAATGTAAAGGGAGCATAACATATTTCAAGAGAAATATGGCTTCAAGAACTATCCATGTACTAGTAGTTCAAGGAGTTCACATATAAGGCTTTGGAGAAATTGTGAATCTTCACCATGTGTGTTGGACACCAAATAAGGGCCTAGCCATATTGCTTCAAACTTCCCATGCTTGCCCTTATCCTGAGCTCTTGCATTCCACATCAATACCATACTCCCCACTTCAAGTTTTCTGGGAGTAGCCCTTTTATCATACAAGTGTTTGACTTGCATCTACACTTTAGTGTTCTTGTCATGAGCTTCTCTTCTAGTTTCATCCAACTATATCAAGTTATCGACTCTATGTTGCATTTCATCACATATTTCATCATCATACTCTTGTACAAACTTGTACATCTTTAGCAAATTTTTTTGTGGCAACCTTGCATCTAGACTGTAAACTAGACCAAATGGTGAATGTCCAATAGATTTCTTGATAGTAACCCTGTCTACCCATAATGCAAGCTTCAGCTTTGAATCCCATGCTTTTGTTCTTCTCTATCACCCTTTTGATAATCTTCATCAAACTTTTGTTTCTAGTTTCAGCTTGACCATTCCCTTGAGGATGATAAGGGGAAGAATTATAGAATAAAAAATTTATATTTCATTCTTGTCACAAAAATCCTTGAACTCATCAGACCTGAAACACATGGCATTATCTGATATAAGCTTCTCTAGGACTCCAAATCTCATTAGGATATTACTCATCAAGAAATTAATTACCACTTTACTTGTTACCTTCTTTGTAGGGATTTCCTTCACCCATTTTATAAAGCAATCAGTTGCAACAAGAATCCAAGAATTCCCCCCATTGTTGAAAAGGGGCTTGAACTGAAATAGGTCTGAGTGGAAATTTTCTTGAAAACTTTAACTTACCTGAGAACCTTTAGTAGGCATCACAAGCTTTGAAAAACTTGTGGGTGTCTTGAAAAATTGAGGACCACCAAAAACATACCCTCAAAATCTTATGAGCAGTTGTCTTAACCATGTAATGGCCACCACATACAACATTGTGCATTTCTTGCAAAAGGTCTAATGCTTGTTTTCCATCAACACATTTAAGTAACACACCCTTTCTACTTCTCCACCAAATCTCATTGTCAATGATGACATACTTAATGGCATGTAACTTCAAAGTTATTCTTTCATTATCAGCCATACCCTCAGGACACTGCATGGTTTTCAGATATTGAACAATCCTTATGTACCACCCACAAGTCTACGTGTCACAAATAGGTGTCACATCAACACACTCAATCTAATTTATTTGATTTTCCTCCAAGTTGGTTTCAGCCATTATCTTAGCTAGAACTTGTCCTCTCACCAACTTAGTGATCTGAACATCAATATTAAACTCCTAGATCCTGTTGATCCATTTGCACCTTTTTCCTGTGGTTTCTTGTTGAGTGAAGATTTCCTTCACAACAGCACTTGGCACAAAAGCTATGACTATAGCTCCCATTAGGTACGTTCTAAAAAAATTTACAAACTTGAATAAGGAAATGTGTGCTTCTCATTCATGTCATACTTAAGTTTTGCGGCCTTCAGAGACTTGCTAAAGAATGCAATGGGTTGTTCAAATCCTTCATCATTTTTTTGCAATAATACAACAGCAATAGAATGAAAGGAGGCAAAAGAAAATATATGCATGTGCTTGGAAAAATTTGGAGATTTCAGCACTGGAGCCTCCTTGATGGCCTATTTTATACTCTCGAATGCCTAACTAGGCTCCTCACTCCAAACCAATTTTTCTCCCTTCTTTGACATCTTAGAGATAGGCCTTGTAATCTAAGCAAAGTTAGTGAAAAATCTCCTCAAGAAATTTATCTGACCAAAGAATGATTGGATTCCTTTGGCATTTTTTAGTTGTGGAATTTTTTCTATGGTAATTACTCTCTCAGGATCAATCCTTATTCCATCTTTAGAAACAATGTGGCCTAGTAGCTTACCTTCCTTAACTCCAAACACACACTTTTTCGGATTCAATGAAATCCCATACTCTAGTGCTTTCTTAAATTCTTTCTCTGGATGCATACAATGATCTTATTTTTTGTTGTATGCGGTCAAATCATCTTGATACACAACTAAGAATATATCTATGAAGACAGCAAATGCCATGTCCATGGCTCTCTAAAAAGTAGCCCCTACATTTGTTAGTCCAAATGGTATCCTCACATAGACATATGTCCCCCATGGTGTTATGAATGCTATTTTGTATTGCTCAGATTCTTTGACTACTAGTTGATTATAACTTGAGAACCCATCCATCATAGATAACAACTCATAGCCAATTAGCTTTTGTAACATGGCTTCCATGTTAGGCAGTTGATAATTTTCTTTTAATGATGACACATTCAAGTTCCTAAAATCAACACAAAGCCTAATGTCACCATTTTTCTTCCTGACTAGGACCAAATTAAAGACCCATGTTGAATGTCTAATAGGTTTGACGATACCATCATCCCTTAACTTCACAATTTCTTCTTGCATCTTGGGTTGCCAAGTGGGATTTATTGGTCTCTGTTTTTTATTGAAGGGATTGGCATCTAGTTTCAAGGGTATTTCCTACTGAAAAATCTCTTCCCTATATGCCTTCAAGTCATCATAAGACCGTGCAAATACATGTCTATAATTTCTCAACAAATAAATCAGCATTGTTCTTACCTGAGGCTTCATCTTATTCCCAATGTAAACCTTTTTTGGAGCATTCTTTGTTCCAAGATTAACTTCTTCAAGATCTTCCTTGTGAGTGGATGTCTTCTTAGTGTTGCTCCTATTAGGACCATCAAAAACCCTTCCTAATGCTAACAGTCCTTTAGGAATCTTATTAGTCTTTAACTGAATAATCTCATTTCCAAATAGAGTTTCCTTACCATCCACTTCTTCTATGAAGGCTCCAAAATCATTTTTTTGACCTTCATTTTGATCTATACACTGGAGGAATCTCAAGATGTCATCATCATCATTAAATACTTGCTAGTTCTTTATGTTATATGGAACTGAAGGTCTGACTTGCACTTCAACCTTTTAAATTCTAGACAAAGTTATGTCACTTGGTAGGAGAGTAGTATTAGCAAGTAGATTTTCCACTCTGTTATTGCTTCTATCCAACTAATCAATGCCAAATGCATCAAACTGCTCAATTGAATCCCATACAGCATTTCTATACTATCTTATTCTAGTATTCTTTGATGCATAATTCCCCCTAACTTGAGAAACTACAAGTTGAGTCTCCAATTACCCTTAACTTCTTAATGCCATATTTCTTAGCTAATCTCAACCCTAGTAGTGAAGCTTCGTACTCAGCTACATTGTTTGTGCAAGCAAACAACAATTGAAATGAGAACTTAAAAGTCTCACCACTAGGAGAAATAAGTATAAGCCTTGCACCAACTCCTTCCTTTGAACAAGCTCCATCAAAATGCATATTCCACAAGTCATTATTATTTTCTTGCCGCATTACTTCTTTCTCCAAAGGTGCAGGTTATTTTTCTTCATCTTCTTGTAACTCTTCAATCCTGAAGTTGTCCATGTCGGTGTCCACAAAATGAATTATATCTGCTTCTCCCACAAACTCAATTATATGTGGAGCTCTTGGTTCCCTTAAAATTTTAATATCCTTTCCTTCAATGGGAAAAGTTGCAAATGACATGTCACATTGCATACTACCTCTCATGGAGGCACTCCATTTTCTAGATAACAACATGCCATAATTTGGTGGGATGTCCATGACAACTATGCTCATGAAAAACTCCTTATTTGGAAAGGCGGCTAATCTATATGGAACATATTTAATCACCCCAATAACTAGGGTTTCTCTAGATTCCATGGCATAACACTTTCCATATGCAATTTATTTTTGAATCATTTCTTTTCATTATACTCCCACTAGCATGATGTTAGATGAGCCCTAAATCAATCATGCAATTCTTTAGCGACTTACCATCTGATCAAGGTTTATCAATGGATCAATATTGTTTGGAATAGCGATGGTGTTTCCCAAACAAATCTAAGGGATCTCACGATGTCTCCCTCCATTATCTCTTCCTCCTTCTTTTCCACTTTCCTTGGGGCTAAGTAGTCCTTATTGTCTTCATAGGCTGGTGGAACCATTGATAAGGGCCACTACCTTACGCTTATGTTCATCAATTCTCACCATTTCCATCGGTGGAACAATCACCTTTACTTGAGGAGAAGTTAGGTATATCAACTAGATTATCTTTAGTAGTTCATGAGATTCACACTCTTTCCTCAACTTGGACTATTTTTTGTTTCAAGTTTCTTCTTAGTCTCTTTCTTATTTTTCTCTTTCTTGATCGGCACGTTTGGGTCTGCTGTGACAATTGAAACAACTATCGGGCTTCTTGGCTGCACTATCTTTCTTGGCCCAAATTCTAGGCCCCTTATTTTCCTTAGTTTTGACCTCTTCCTTATTAAACTTGGCCAATTCTTCCATTTTAGTTCCCTTATTTTTGGCATTTTGTTCTTTCATAAACATACTGCCAGGCTTACCTTATCACAGTTAACAACCCTACTTCTCAAGTGAGTATTCCTAGCTTGCTCCACCAATTTCGATGTCATCTACTTATACTCATCATCAGAAGGTCTTATTAAGGACACATCCATTTTTTATGTTTCCATGGTACACATGTTATTCTCAACCTCTTCATCCTCATCAAGGAAAATTTGTTGATGATCAATTACTAAATCCTCTGCGGTAGGTTGTTCTTCATTTCTATCCACTAAGAATGAGCGAGATCGTGGAAGGTAAACAATACACCGGGTGTTTCATCACCAAAATTGATTGAATTTTTCTGCAATGGATCAGGGAAATTTGTTTGAACATTCTTCTGATTGGCCCGGAATTGATTTCCCATCATAATTAGTGTTGTAAGGATGGTCCCTTATGACGAGGTCTTTCATTTTCTAAATTGTTGCTTATCATTTGTGAGGCCCTTTTCTTTCCTTGGAATCCTATAGCTAATATCCTTCATAGAGTTTGCAACCTTATCATTCTTATCTTCAAGAGAAGATCCTTTTGTTGCAGAATGTTTATCCTCTTTCTTGGGGTTCTTCAAGATTTTCACATCATCCCTCCTCCCAAATTTACTAGTTGCTCTTCTGATATTCTCAATATGGATTATCATCTTGAAAGCTACTCTCAAGGTCTGAGTATTTTTATCTAGTAGAAGATAACTCATTTTTGCATTAAATGCATTACAATAGTTTACCAAGCATACACTATCATTGAATCTCAAATGAGGAGGTAACCTATTCATGGCCTTCTAAAATCTTACGTTGAAATCAACAATTGCCTAAATTCAACCCTTAGAGATGTTAAATTGATTCAGGAGGAACCTTAAATCAATCTTATCAACATACTATTCTCTAAATAGCCTCTTGAACTCTTCCCAAGAACCAATACTCTTAGCTGGAAGACTTTTATACCATTCTTTGGCATCTTTAGTGAGTGATTGCATGAAAATTTTCATCATCACATCTTTGGCCTCCACTTCAAAGTCGTCCATTACATTTGCAAATTCCTTCAAGTGATCCTAACCACTTAGGACATTGTTACTAGATAATTTCACCAAGGCCTTGTCCTTGAGACTAATTTGATATTCAAGGATCGATGGCACAATTGGTGCCTATCCGCATTGGCCTCCTAGTAATTTGGTCTCTATGATTTTTTCTAGGCTCATTTCTTTCTTGGTCACCAAATTCATTATTACCTTTGTCATTTCCACCCCCACTATTATCACCACCTCCACTTTTCTTTCCACCACCACCACTTCCATCTCCATCTTCAGAATAGGTATTCTTATTTTTATGGCCACCTCCACCTCCACCACCCTGATTTCCATCACCACTTCCACTAGGAATGTGTTTATTTGACTTGGTCTTATGTGGTTCAAATCAGTGTGTCCAAAGACATATTGTTAGACATCACAAAGAAGATAGAAGAGTTCAGGAGGCAACAAGAGTTTGATATGCAGCAACAGGAGTTAGATTATCAAGCCTATCTTCATGAGCAAGAGTTGGAGACACAAAGAATATTCTTTGAAGAAAAGCTCGAGAGGGAGTTAGCTACAAAAGATGCAGAAATGAGGCTAAAACTTTCCAAATAGGAGGTTCCCAAGGTTAAAATTCCAAGTTTCAGTCAAGATGAGTCACTTATGTCTTCCAATTTCAAAATTCTAAGTTTGAGGAGTTTCCCTTCATTTCAAGAGCCTATTATTGAGCAAAAAACTAGCCCAACTCTTAGTTTTCCAAACCCATTTTTTGGAGAAGGTATTCCTATGTTCAAAACACTATGCTTCATACAAGAGGAATTTATTCTTGAGTAGGTTCAACCTACAATCCTTTAGGAGCAGCCTTTCCCCAAACTTGTGTAGTCTCAAGAACCTAAAAAAAATTAGACTTCTTGTTTAGACACAATCATTCCATCCATAGAAGATTCCATTGATATCTTGATTTCTCAAGATAATCAGGTTGTAGATCAAGGAATTTAGGAGGTTGTAGTTTAAAATCAACAAGTTTTAGATCAAGAAAAGGCTAATGTTTCTTATGATCTAATTGATACGATTAACAAACTTCTATGCTTCATTGATGATGACCAAGATGAGTCTCATATCACAGCAGTATTAGCCTCAGATCAATAAGAAGAAGGTAAAAAAGGTGATGTTCTAACCCCTCAATAAGGCTACAATAAGGTAATAAACAATCCTCTTCCACAACAAAATGAAAATCAGAATGAAAAGGACTCATTTTGGGATGAGCTTGAGGTATTTATTTCAAGTTTAGACTCTAGACAATCATCTTTTGAAGAGAAAAAGGTAGGACAATAGGTAGTTGAAGTAGAAAAAGATGTTCAGGTTCAGATTTTTGTTACTTTATTTTATCAACTTCTCGGATTTGTAGGTGGAGATGAGCAGTGCATCATTAAACTAACATCAAAGCCCAATTTTGAGCAACAAGATGAAGGAAATCAATTTGACAAGGTGCAGATCCAAGAAGAGACAAATGGAAACAATCAAGTAGAGCAAGAAAAGTAGCAAATCATAGATATTAAAGGTATAATCTTTGAAAATCATCATGAGAATGAGTTAGAGCATACACTGCAGAATGAAATTATTCATGAAGATGACTTATTCTCAAGCGTCATTGACATTTTTTGCTCTAACATTGTTGAAAACTTAACACCTTTCAAGATAAAGGATTGTGATCAACATAATCAGGTGACCAAAGAGGTTGTGGTTGAAAAGACAACACATGAGAAAGAATTTGACAAAAAGATTTCTCGATTTAGCATCTCAATAGGATGCCCAATCAGGTATCTCTCCATAATAGAGTCCAAGCATAAGATTGAGATTAAAGGACAATAGGGCCATGCTCATTCACTCTAAACCAATAGTTTGGTTGATCAAAATTAGAGGGTGAGTGTGTTTTTTTACATTCTTCATAAAGAATCACAACAGTTTATTGAATATTTTCTTGTTCTTCATCTAGTTTCAGTTGTTCATAAACATTTAAATCATTGTTTTTTGTTGAGAAGAGGAAGCTACTTTAACCAAACAATAAATGGATTTGTTTGAGGCTTTCATGATTTTGTGGGTAGTGTAGGGTAGGGTAGTTTTCAAGCTAATAAGTGCTTTGAGCACACTTTATTTTAGTATTGTTTTGTTTTTCAATAAAGTACAGATGTTGCATAGTTTTCTGGCACTGTCTTAAACAGAGTTATGCTAGTTTCTTTCAAATTTTTTTGCTGGTGAATGGTTTCTACAACTAAGTTACAGAAGTTTTTGAGTCAGAAAAAAATAAAAAGATGGACTCCATGCCCAATGGATAAGCAAAGAAATTGATTTTATTTGTTTAGTAGGAAAACACCCCAATGAGGTCGCCATAAATGTTACTAATTTTTAGCTACCAGCTAAATTAGTAAAGTTTTATTAAGAAGTTATTAAACTAGGGTGAGAAAACTTTTTGGCATTTGAGAAAATTAGATAAGAAAACCAAACATTCAAAAATTTATTAGGTACAAGTACATGTTTCATGGCTAGTTCATCATGTTCAAAATTTTAGCATGTGGTGTCAAATGGGCTCCCACAAGGGTTGAGCCCAGCATGCTGCCTTCTTAGATTCAAAAGATGTAATGAATAGTGTTCGTATGTTTCAATCATATCTCAAAAACTATGATCTAGGTTTTTTGTGATTTTTGGATATAAATTATAAAATAATGAGGCGAAAAAATTATTTAAATTTCTCACTAACCCAGTTTGTATATTTTAAGAAATCTTCACCACTTCTAAGGAAAAATACAAATCCACCTTTTTAGGAGGATTGTAAGGCTCAAAGGGAAGTTCTACATTAGTTTTGAGGTCCCACATGGGTTAACCATCATTCAAGGGGAGTTTTGGACACTTAATCACTTAGTTTGCTCTAGTTTTGAGGCTTTTTTTGCATGTTTTTCAAACTTGCACGACCAAAGATGATTCATCATGCATATTGGTGGAGTTGAGAGTTAAGTCTCAATATTATCATTTAATTTTAAAGTGAAAAACACTTATCTTGTATCTTTTGCATAATTTTAATTAAGACAAAATATGTAATTAAATATTAAAGGTAATATTTTATTACCTTAATATTTACCATGCAATGTTGAAAAAAAAGAGCTCAAATGATAAATATTAAAATAATCATATTGATTATCTTTAATATTTAATGAAATAAGTCCCTTTTTTTCCAAAATCATCCAAAGAAAAAATGGAGCAAATGGTGAGACATAACTACAATTTCACATCAACTTTGCAGTTTAGATATTTTGACTTTAGTTATCTCTTCTTGGATTTTTGAAGCCCTTTATTGTATATAGAAAAAACACTTAGTCTATTTTCCTTAGTTCTTCATTTTATTTGCCTTTTCACTTTATAGAGAGAGATCTTGTAACTCAAATTTTTACACAGTTAATATTATGCAGCAGCTTCTACATGTTAATTTTGGAGTCTTTATGTAGTATTTTCCTGTTATTCTCTTTTAGAATCCATAATTTTACCTCTTCAAAAATAATGAAAAGTATCTCTATGAATAATCTAATGAATTTATTGTGTTTTAATTATTCAAACCTTTAAGTTTGTCTTATTCATTATTGTAGACACGTAAAATGTACTGATTGACATTGTGCATCTGATCCCGACTACTAACATCATTTCATCCTGAATCATCCTTCGGTTAAACCATTTAATCAAATCCCCTTATCTAATTAAATTCATCAATATTCCTCTCTTAATTAAATAAAACAGTTATCTAATTAAGTCACCTCTTCTCAATAATTAAATTAATCATTTTGATCTAATTATCCCTATTTAATTAAATAGTCAATTTTATTTAATTAAATCTCTAAAGTTTGTCTATTAAATTAAATAAATTAAAACCTTATTTAGTCTAATCTAACATCATCTCTTTTAATTAAATAAATCAAAATCTTTATTTAATTAATCTTTCATCATATTCCTCTCATATTTGATTTAAATAAATCCACAAATTTAAGTCAAATAGGTCACATCATCTAACCCCTTCATTCGTTAATTAACCTTGATTAATTTAATCTCTATCATCATCCCATCCTGGCATTTTCCTTGCATGAAAATAGATTTAATTATTTATTAAGTCTATTTTTCCTCAACAACGCATCTTTTGGAATATTGCTTCAAGTTTAATTCAAAAAAAATCCAAGTTGACATGTACATCCAACAAGAAATTTACTCCATCTTGCATGTCCTTTTCCTTGAGCCAAGTGACATTTATTGCATTTTCCATTCCCTCTTACAAGTCATTTCAACAAATTTGAAATTCAAAAATATGCATTTATTGGCGCAATCCTCAAAACTTGCACATCCTCCATCCACTCATAGATTGACAAGTGGTATCTGCCATTGGATGATGTTAGTCCACATTTGCTCAAATTTGGACATTCGTCATCTTCTCGTCTATAAATGAAGAGCTCATCTCCTCATTTGATCATCTGGAAATTATGCAAAGATTTTCACAAAAATATTTCATTTGTCAATATCATTGAATCATAGCTAGGTTATGCAGGTTTTAACTTGGAGCTCTGTCAAGCATCATAGAAGTGGATCGCTCATCAAAATTCATCAACATCAATATTGCATCATAGGAATTGAAGGCCAATTTTCATCAAATTAGCTTCAATTCCCCATGGGATCATGAGTTTGCTAACAGTGGGATTCGATCCCTATTTTATTGTTTCATTGTGTTCTTCTTCTTTTTCTAGTTTAAGCTTTTGAATGGTTCATGGGAATCCTTGTGCCTTGTTCTAGCTAATGTGTTTTATTCTGTTGTTTTGCAGGTAATGGATTGGGGTTTCACATTTTGGTGCTAAAGGGAGGCGACATCTCATTTTAATCACTTTTCCTAAAAATTTCCGTGTTTTTTGTTTGTGCCGCAGAGAGAAAATTTAATATTTGGGCTTCGGCGTCACCACTCTGACGCGGCAGAATTCAAACATGAAATCTTCCTTCAAGACTTTGAACTTCAGCTGTGCCCTTGACCCAATATGACCATGGGGATTTTCAAAAAATAAAAGCAACACTAAGCAAAAGTGCGATGGTTGAGCTCAGGTCACGACCCGCGATCTCGGCGGTAGTGGCGGCTGTACAACCGCTTAAATCAGCGCAGCGCGATCATGGGTTAGACCACTAGCAGAGGGTAAAAAGTTGAAATTTAATTTTTTGTCAATTAATGAGTTTATCTTCTATTTTCTGCTTTTTAACCTCTGTGTGTTGCAGAATCTGATTGGTTTTCTCTCTTGTAGGTTGGATCAATTAAAATGAAAGAAAAGGAAGCATGATGATAGTACTTCGCAAGATGAAAGTGTTTTTAAACACTTTAGTGTTTGCTTAACACTCTTAGGAAACTATTATCACTTCTTTCTTAGGACACTAATTTCGTTTCGGCTTTAAAAAGAATCTTTTCAATTTTTGCAAAGGCTTAAAATGAACATTAGGAATACAACTTACTAGAATTTGTTTCTTTGGTTAACAATTGAACAAAATGTCTCATTTGTCCTTTGGTGCTTTAAAAAGAACTCACAATTGCTTTATGGCTTTAAAACGAACATGTGCAACTTTGTCTTTGTGAGGGCTTACTCAAACTAACTTCATTGAAAAAGGACGTATGTGCTTCTCTTGTGCTTTATAAGCGATCTTGAAATCACAAAGGCCTTTGTTTGATTTAGGTTGAGACAAACAATACTCCACACTTCTTTTTGGGTTTAAAGTGAACAAAATCTGTAAATTAATGAGCAGACTTGTACATATGTTCTACCTTTGTTTCTACAAGCAAGGTTGATCGAACTATGAATAATTTTATTTTAGTTTTTTTTTTTTTATCTTAGGGGCCTGCCTTGGGAAAGTACTCACTGAGGAATGACTCAACCGGTAACACTTTGAACCCGAGAGAATTTATAGTCAGGATATAAATTTGGGTATTGGAATAAATGCCAATATCACGTAGTTGGCTCTGACAAGATGGATCTGAAAGGGGACTCTCGCCATATGGGTCAATCTCCACGAACATAAAGTCCTAATTAAAACCCATGTTTTAGAATTGCCAAAATCCTTGATCTATTTATTGGTGCAAGAATGGTCGTTTTGAAGCCACCCCACACTTTTACAGTCTTTTAGTAGAAATGGAAAGCATGCCATGGGAGTTTCATGGGTGTTGATACTCGGCTGCCTCGATTGACATTAATGAGTCGTGGAGGGGAGCCAGTGGGGTCAAGAATCTAACCATTTGCTAAAGATAAGTGTAGCTGGACTTGTCCAAGTGGGAATCCAACAAATATTTTCTTCCACATCCATAGGGTTGTACATTTATTCTTGGTTACAAAATTATTTGTTTGTTTGAAAACATCTTGGAAACAAAGACTTAAACTTCATGATCAAAATTTCAAACCCTTTAGGAGACAAATACAATTGACCCAATCCATGTGTTATTGCTTTCCCTTGGGATTTTATCCTTAGAGGTTTCTAAGAACATTGGATTACATCTCAATTTGTCTACTAAAGTTAACCAATAGGTAACCCTTGCCTTGAATTCATCGAATTTCCACATAACATACTTTGTGGGATTCGAAGAAATTAGGACATTAGACATCTAGTTTGGAAACTTAAACAAAGAAGTGTTTTTCATAAAATAAAGCCACTAAGCAAAGATAAATAGAATGAACTTTCATGTGTGTTGAAACCTCACAATTTCCAAGAAATCAAAATCCCAAAATGAAAATCTTTGATTCAAAATCCAAAAATGTGTGCTCAAAATTGAGTAACTTCTTGGTTATAAAGGTCTATAGAAGCATTACATGTTCTTCAATACTGAGGTTTAGGTAAACAAAGTGTATTTTTTAGGTTTATCTTAGGATCAAAAGGAAGTCAAAAATATTTTTCTCATCCATCCTTCAAACATCAAAACAAAAATCATCTCATCATCACCTTTTGAGAAATATTGAAACTATCCTTCATGCTAGGATTTTTGGCAAAAATCAAAATCATCAAATCCTTGAAATCATTATCAAATCACCTTTGGTTATGTGTAGATACATCCTTTTGCATATGCTTAGTCAAATTTATCAAACCATCTTGTTTATCTAGGTATATGTAGATGCATTCTTCTTCATATGCTTGGTTAAACTATCATCTTGTTTGAATAGGTGTGGGTAGATGCATCCTTCTCCCTACACATATTCAAATTATCATCCTTTGAGAAAATCTATCCCTTAGATAATCATCCAACATCTTAGAGTCTATTTGTTCAAAATCAAAGCAAACCAAAATCAATCAAATCAAGGTTGATCCCAAGGAAAAATCAAAGATCAAAATCCAAAACATATCCAAAAATCCAAAAAAGTCTAGCATTCTCCTCAAGATTTATCAAAAGATCAAAACATCCACATCAACCATCTCTTGCATCATCATCATCCACCTTTTGATCCTCAAGATATCCTAAAATCTTCTCTTTTGTGCATAAAGTAAAGATCAATCCAAATAATTAAGAGATTCATCTCCCGTATTCTTAATTGATCCTTATTTTATGGTTCAAACTAGATCAAGCATGGAAGCCGAAAAAGAAACACCCGCTTCAAGTGATCTAAGCCAAACAAATGCAGAAATGAATCTTGTAGAATCAAGCAATCCTTTGACTATATCATCATCACAAAAATCACAAGAAGAAAATCAAGAAGAAGACCTTACCTTTGGGATGTCGCACGATGAAATAACCAAAATGCTCCAAAATCTAGAAAATCATAAGATCATCAACATCATGATGAGGCTTAACCCTTCACTATACATGCTTGAACTAGCAAAACAAGGGGCCAAATTACCTTATGATTTTGGCACAAGCTCTATAGTAGAACCATATTTGGAGGGCATGCCTCTAATTTCATCCACACTTCCCATCTCATCCACACCCCCATCCCAAATCATCACTCAAAACATTCCGCAAATCACATCTTTTGCTCCAACCCAACCCAATGTTAATAAGGGAAATGCATTTCTTAATGCTATTCAAACACACCCCCTGTTAACAATCAAGACTTGGATAAATACCATCTTGGAACAAACATACCTCAAATCCATTACCGTATATTTCTCTCACTTTCCATATTGATCCATCATCATCATTCTTCTTGTAACACCTCAAACTTACTCTCCTGAGATATTGCCGAACCTGGAAATTTTGACACCATCATTTTCTCAAGAACTCACCCCCCTCACATTTTCACCTCTTCCACCATTACCACCATTATCTACACCTCTACTTAGTTTAGGGCTTCCCCCTTTACCAAGTATCAATCAAACCAACATCCTAAACACCAATCAAAACATCACCCAAAACTTGTCAACAACATCGCAACAAAAGATGACAACTACACAAGCAATTGCGACATCATCAACCACCCCCTAACATCTCAAAGCATGGTCTCCCAAGGGCCAATCACATCAACAACACCATTCACCACTCAAACCACCAACACGACAGCACCATCCACCACTCAAATCACCAACACGACATCACCACTCACCACCACCACAACCGCCATTCCAAATCCACCACCACCAACTTCCAGCATATCAAGTCAATGCAACATGGCATTGCAAGCTTCTTTTCAAAGGGGATTCCTACAAGTGCAAAAACAAAAAGCCGCACAATTAGCTGATCAGCAAGTCGCTCAAGTTGCACAAGTTGCCCAAGCAACCCAAGCTACATTACAAGCACAACAGGCCACACAAGCCCAAGCTTTATTGCAACAACAAGTTGTGCAAGCCGCACAAGCTACATTACAAGCACAAAAGGCTTCCCAAGACCAAATCCTATTGCAACAACAAGTAGCACAAGCCCAATCCCAAGCTCAAGCGCATGCCCAATATCAAGCATAGCAAGCACAAGCACAACTTCTTGCACAAAAACAAGTAGCACAACTACAAGTATATCAGCAAGCAATAAAAAAATATCAAAAGCAGAAAGAAGTAACCCAATTGGCAGCCCAACAACAAGCACAATAGCAAGCAATCCTAGCACAACAACAACAAGCACAATAGCAGACAATCTTAGAGCAGCAACAACCAGAACAAGTGTTGTTTATATAGCAGAAAGTGCAAGCATACCTAGCTCAGCACAATGTGCAAATCCCATCAAACAACACACCAACCAACCCACAATTGAAACACCCCAGAACACCTTCATCCCACCCCCTGATCCACAAAATGACGTAACAACACAAATCAGTTTGCTCTCGCAACAAGTGCTCGATCTTCAATCAGGATGAACCACAAAGACACCAAGAAACTTGTGTCCCTACCCATTCAACAGGAGCCTAGTGATGAAACCATTCCCCAAGGGATTTGAGATACCCAAGCTTGACAAATATCGAGGGATGGGAAACCTTGAAGATCACATCAAGGAATTTTAGGTTCATTACATGGAAGTCGCATACGACGATACTTATTTGATGTGGAATTCCCTAGGAGTTTGGTTGGCCATGCTATGGAATGGTTCTCTCGCCTCCCTATAGACATTAGAACATTCCAAGAAATTATAGATGTATTCATTAAAAATTATGCATGCAACATTTCCATGGATGTTATTCTAGAAGAAATCCCAACTCTGAAACAAGGAAAGGGTGAATCATTCACTTCATTCCTACAACGATGGTAATCCAAGGCCAATCAGAGCAAGTGGACCATGCATGAAGAACAACAAGTTTGCACCATTATATCCAACCTTGATGGACTCTTGGCATTCCATCTCAAGGTACAAGGGATCACCACATATGATCAGTTGATCTCTAAGGTGCTTAGCATCGAATGAGCCCTTATGACACAACCCACGAGATCAACTTCATACCTCGAACAGAAAAACAACCACCCACCCTCAAATTACAATGATAAACCTTGCATGTGGGCAAGGAACAAAAATGTTACTAATGATGGTGTTGTCGATGCCAAGGTGACCATTAGTACCCCGTGCCAAAATACACCCGCACCACAAATCCAAATCCAACACCAAAACAATCATCAAGCAATACAACAACCAAACAACAATCCGACAATCAATAATCTCAATGATCAAAGGGGACCACCCCAATGAAATAAGAGCTACCCCAAGCGAAAGTACACCGCTTTTGGGGAACCACTAGAAGTCATCATGAAGAAGCTGATAAATGAAAAACTCATCAAAGTGCCCACATACGAGAATTACCAAGAACAGGATGTGAAACCTCCTTGGTACAATGAGAATCAAATTTGTGACTTCCATAAAATCAAAGGGCATACAACGAACAGTTGTATGAGACTAAAAAACATAATTCAAGATCTCATCGACCAAAGAATTATAAACGTGGAACAACCAACACAAAACCAAGATCTTAAGATATACATGAATCTGATGCCTAATTATGGAAATAAAGGGAATAATAATAACAATGATAAGGGGAAAGGCACCCACACAAACATGAATCATGTGTATGAAACACTCGTTGCCTCCCTAGATGAATACTGCAC
>VDFB02356678.1:0-31544 GCA_007258455.2 Sequoia sempervirens | reverse complement strand
CAAAAATTTTGGTTTTGGGTACAACATCATGTATGGTGAATGTGAATTTCAGTTTGGGCGCCCTAATTGGAGGGAAATTGATTTGAATTTGTGGAGAAAGTTATAAATAAGAGTGTCGTCTTCATTTTTGGTTATCCATTGCTTATCGTAACGAAATGCTATTGAAATTATTTCAGAACCCTTGCTTCAAGGAACGCATACCTCCTAGCTTATATCAGTTTCGTACTTGAGAGATAGTACCTAGCTGGTTTGAGACTGCTTCTTCATCCAGAGGTTGTAGATTGAGCTTCAAGTTGGCTGTTTGATTGATATTTCACATTTTTGGTGTTGCTGGTTTGAGTTTGGCTATAGCACATTTTCACTCATTGCTCCTTGCACGAATTTTTTGGGTTTTGGGCACTTACTATATCTTCTCCTCTACCCTAGGTGTCCCTTCTTGCAAGTTTGCAGATTTTATTGAGGAGTTTTGGATTTTATCTTGCTGGTCGCCCGTCTTGGGAGGCCATACTACCTTCATACTATGCATTGGGAAGCGTGCTAATACATTTTGGACTGTTTGGTGATGTTTGATGGCTTGAACTTGGTCACCCCTTTCTCTAGCATCCATTGCACTTGGTTTCACATCAATTGGAGGTGTTGGGAGCAAGTTATGAGCATAAAGGTGAAATTTGTACTTGCTGGTTTGGTTTTTCAGTTTGTTGCAATTTTATATCAGACCTGATATCTCAGTCTTTTTGGCCATATTTCATATGTTGGATATCATGTACTTGTGAGGAGATTATGTTCTAACACATTGGTGATCATAGGGTATCTAAGTATTGTTGTATTTATAGATTATACTTCATATTGTAATGCTGAATCAGTAGTACTGATCAGTTCTTTACATCTCTGCAATTTACATTATGTAATTTCCACTTTTAGTGGAAGAGACAGGCCTCAACATCTATTACTTTCAATATTTTACTTTATTGTACTGCCCGCTGAAAAGCGGAAGGGGTCAGCTAGTCGCCCAGACATTTACTTTTTCTTGTAATTTCACTCCAGCTGAATAAGTTGTCGAGTTTGCTTTATCATTTCATGCTGATCGGCTGAGCCGTCTTTATACTCCCACTAAATAAGTGGTTGAGTTTGCATCTGCATTACGTTTTGATCGGCTGAGCTGTCTCTCATTGTACTTTCAAATAGTTTTCAGATTTACAAGCTAATGATCCCCTTTCTACTGTATGCTCTCACTTTGCCCACATTGGGATCTGGGTGATCAGAAAGTGAAAGGATTCCTTTCAGCTGGCTTATTTGGTTATGCTAACGGTAACGGGTGTGGAAAAAATTGAAAAAAATTGTAAGGGGAATTCTACAGTGGTATTAGAGCCAAAGTTCTCGCCATCCTATTGGGAGAACACAAAAATTGAGTTGCCACAATGGAATTTAGTAGAGATGCCGAACAGTTCAAGAGGCAATGTGAACATGAGGCTTCCCTATTTTGTGCAGAATATCAAAACATGACATATGAGTTTAAGGATGCAATTCCTTTTGACTCCTACTTGAATTGTGTGGTGGTTTTGAAACTTGGAAAATTGTTATGGTCAACTACATCAAGAAAATGATTAAAAAGGAAGCAGAACATGCCATGGTTGAAGGGTCAAGGAAGGAAGAAGAGGTGCTTGTTTGTGGGTTGCAGCCCACAAGTAAGCCCGTTGGAGAGAAAAATTAGTCAACAAGTTTGGGAGATGGCACAAGCAAGGTGCACATGACACTTCAAAATGGTTGTGAGTTTGAAGGTGAAACCTTGACACATGAGGAGTGTGTGTTAGAGCCCCAAAATATTCCCTTAGACTTGCATGTGATTGGAGACAATGAAGATTGGTTTGGTGAAAAGAACAAAACAATAGTTTTGCATCCTAGTTCGGACTCATTCAATGATGGTTTTGAGACTAATGAGTTCACTAATGAGGAACATGTTGAGGGCAATGTTGGTGGTGTCTTTGAGTCATCTTTTGACCATTACCATAGTGATGATGCTTGTGATAAATATGATGTTGTTCAAAAATCAGATCATAAAGTAAGTTATGAGTTTGCCATTGGAGAAGAAGCTTGTATGGAAAAGCTATAGAATGATCTTTTTGAGAAGGTTGCAGCCATTAATGTTGAGTTTGGTGCTACTGAAAATTTCAAAACAGCACCTACTGGAGAGCATTATCATCATACCAATGATAATAATCTTGATTGTGAGTTAGGGGTTACCATGGTTTTTGATCATAGTGACTTATTCCAAGAGTCATCACCCAAAGAGGAGTATAGTGAGTGCATTTCCTTTGATTAGAACAATCAGCCCTTTTAACACTTGGGATCCAGGTGTGATGGCACTTCAGGATGACAAAGAACCTTTGTGGGATGAATTTTCTTTTGATCCTGATGAAGCTCAAAATTCAGATTGCATTGCAAGCTTATGCGGTGGCCATTGGAGGAGAAGGTGTCTTTGAAGAAAAAGTTTGTTTGGCAAAGTTCCATAATGAACCCTTCGAAGTGGTTGCAGCCACTAAGGAAGGATATGTTGCTACCGAAACTTTCAGGACAGCGATCAATAAAGATTCATTGATCGAGTTGGGGGCTGCCATATCCTTTAATCAAGGAGACAGTGAGGAAGAAGTAGAGCTAGAGGACCATATGGCTCTTAAAGATGGAAAGTTTAAAGAGGTTTTTAAATACAAAACTGATCTACCTATTCATGAAGCTGGTTGTAAGCAAAGGCTTGAAAAACTAGTGGAGTCTAATTTTATTTACGATATTGAGCATCTTCAACTTGTTGGTGGTGAAAGACAAGAGTCTTGGAGCAGTTGTGAGGGCAGCAAAGACAAGAAACAGAGTTATGAGTTTTAGTTGCAGCCTATCAGCAGTTCACCTTCTTTGCATTCTTATGAGTGGGAAGGTCAATTCAAGGTGTCTGTTGAAAATGAAGTGCGAGCACTATCTAGATTTGACCAAACACACAGTTTGATAGAAGAACTCTATTGGAAGGTTCAAATTGAAGAGAGACGGAAAGGGATTAAGGATGAAGTTGCTCTCCCTAATCTGCAACTTATCAAAGACTCCTTGGAGACATTGAAATTAGAGTACATACACTTGATTGAAGATCGAGATTGTGCCATCAAAATTGCAAAGAAGACCATTGGTGCCTTCCAAGGAAAAGAGAGAAAGGTTGATGAGCTTACTCTTGAGCTTGAGTCAACTAAAGATATGTTAGAAAATAATCAAGTGGCATTAATGGAGGTAGAAGAGCAGCTAGTTGATTTCAAACATTTTAGGGAGCAAGAGAATGAGCAAAGAGTTGAAGAAATCAAACAAGTAATTGGTGAGCTTGATAGTCTTCGAGAGGAGTTTGATCTTGGAAGTTTCACAAGAAAAAAAGAAGTTGCATGTGTAGATTTGAATCAACAAGATGGAAGTGAGCAAGAGGAAAGGGATGACTTTGAGGTTCTTGATAACCCTCTCTTTGAAGTGGGTATTGAGGAAAGTTATGATAACCCTCTCTTCGTGATGGATGATAAAACATGTGGTGAAGTGACAGAACATGAGACTGGGTATGGTTTCCAGTGTATGGATGATGTGATATCAAACCATGAGGATGTGCCGTGTTTCGTGATTAGAAATCTTCTGAGGCTGCTTGATACTGAATGCATAAGTGGGTTGTGGATGAAGACTCCACTTGGGAAGTGTTGAATCGGGATGTTTTCAATGTCCTTGACATTAAGAAGTTGTCCAAACATAGTTTGGTAGCTGCTCAAGGTTTCATTACAACAACGAGTGAAGATTTCAGACTTGTTACTCATGAAGTAGGGGAGAAAAAAGGATTAAAACATGGTGTTTACATGCTTGACAATCTATCCCTTTGGGTGAGTGATGCATTAGCACATACTAGTCTATTTTGGGAGTTGGATTTGAAGACATCAAATGTTTCATGCTCCAATGTTGTTGAAGTTTTCATGGATAGGCTTTAGAGGTTCACTAGAGGAGACACCAATTTGATGAGTATGCACTTGGTTTTGACTAGCACTTGGGGATGTGTTGAGTATTCTTTCCGGTGTGTTGGAAATCACTTTCACTTGGGTATCCATGCTTGGAATCCTCAACATGGTTTAATGGAGCTTATTACATATGGAAAGAAGGATTTGTGGAGGGATAAGGATCAAATTATCAGATTTTTTGGTGCTGTCCCCTTCTTTATCAGCCTTTTGATGGTTTCTTTTGCTCATCAACTAGTGGATTGGAAAGATATTTTGAGCAAAGGATGGTTCTATGTGGAGTTGGAGTCACTAGAGAGGATGTTTCCAACTTCGGATGTGAGCAAATGTGTTATTTTGGATGATAATTTCCAGTGTTGCAGCAACTGTTCATCTTGTTGGATGCTGATTTTCCTTAAATCAAATCTCAAGTTAACCATTTCAGACTTGGTGGGTAGCTGGTGTACTCATTTTTAAACTTCACAGTCTCCTAGTAGGACTGGTTTATGGTCTCAGATGAGAGGTATGTTGAGTTGGGGCAATCAGTATCCATGTTTGGGAAGTGTTCAGGCTCCAGTCAAAGGCTTTTCCTATACACTCTCTTGTACATATGATTGGGGCAACGAACCTTTGCTTGCTTTGGTTCATCATTCTCAGGCTCTTGGAGTGGGAACCGTAAGAGTTTTCAGAAGTCTTCATGGTTGTATCAAAATAATTCAAGGGAGGCATAGTAGATCCATGAGGAGTTATTAGGATGAGTTTGTTGAGCTCTTGCAAAGGATTGCTTTCCTTTTTGCAAGAAATTTTGAAGAAGTCACATATGCAGTCGTGGCTTTGTTAGATGCCATATGGAGATATGTCAAGGAGTTTGATTTTGAGTTGAGTAGACTATCTTTCTTATTGCCCAGGTTTGTGATAGACAATGGCATTGTTGATATTGATTACTCAGAGTCTTTTGGGCATGAAATGCTGCATGGTATTGATTTCAGTCCTCCTAGTTTTTCAACTTGAGTTTCATGGATGGTAACATTTTGGGATTACAGGGGAGGTTAGTGCAGTTTTGGAATAATGGTTTCACTTATGTAATTAGAGTGGTGCAACATCGACATGGTGGGTCCTTCTTGAGACGGACATGGGACCCTGGGATCCTACTTGCTTTGGTGTGGATCAGTTTAATTTTTTTTGGAGTTGTGGTGGCATTGCTTAAGGACAAGCAATTTTGGGAAGGGTGGATTGTAATGTCCCAATTTTTAACACTATGCTTTCCAGTGACTATTAGCCTATCCCCAGATGCCCGTAGGCTAGTCAGATGCAAAATTAGGGTTTCCAACTACTCAAAAGTTTCTTTTGTGGATTAAGGGGTTTGCATGTTGGAATTTTGTAGTTTAGCTTTTGGATTCTTTCTGGGTTTTCAGAGGGCTTTGTACTGGTATGACATGCAATTGAAATAGGTAACTTTTCCGGACTTACTATTTTTAGTAAGTAACAACGGCTGCTTAGAATGTGGTTAAAATGCATTTGAAGTCACTTACTATTTTTAGTAGTATGCTATTTTTAGTAAGTACTATTTTTGGCAGTGCTATTTTTAGCAACAGTTCAACAGTGTAGTGTAGTTGCTATTTCTGGCAGGGCAATTTGATCAGTCTGGTCTCCAACATTCTTGGAGCTTATTTTGGCAAGTTCAGCACTTGGTGAAAATGATGTTTTAAGTGAAATATAACTTAAGCAATTTTGGACGACTTATTTGAGGAAATATTTAAGTTATATTATAAAGTATCTCACTTAATATTTTGGACGCCCATTTTATGATATCTTGTATTTTAATAAAGTATATTTCTCTTATGAGTTGGGACGACTTTGTAAAGGAGGTAAATGTAGCTCAAATGCAAATCATGTATGGTGAATGTGAATTTCAGTTTGGGCGTCCTAATTGGAGGGAAATGGATTTGAATTTGTGGAGAAAGTTATAAATAAGAGTGTTGTCTTCATTTTTTGGTTATCCATTGCTTATCATAACTAAATGCTGCTAAAATTATTTCAGAACCTTTGCCTCGAGGAATGCATACCTCCTACCTTATATCAATTTCGTACTTGAGAGATAGTACCTAGCTGGTTTGAGACTGCTTCTTCATCCAGAGGTTGCAGATTGAGCTTCAAATTGGTTGTTTGATTGATATTTCACATTTTTGGTGTTGTTGGTTCGAGTTTGGCTGTAGCACATTTTCAGTCATTGCTCCTTGCACGAATTTTTTGGGTTCTGGGTACTTGCTATATCTTCTCCTCTACCCTAGGGGTCCCTTCTTGCAAGTTTTGGATTTTATTGAGGAGTTTCGGATTTTATCTTGCTGTTCGCCCTTCTTGGGAGGCCGTAGTACCTTCATACTATGTATTGTGAAGCGTGCTGATACATTTTGGACTGTTTGGTGATGTTTGATGGCTTGAACTTGGTCGCCCCTCTCTCTGACATCGATTGCACTTGGTTTCACATCAATCGGAGGTGTTGGGAGCAAGTTACGAGCATAAAGGTGAAATTTGTACTTGCTGGTTTGGTTTTTCAGTTTGCTGCAATTTTATATCAGACCTGATATCTTAGTCTTTTTGGCCATATTTCATATGTTGGATATCATGTACTTGTTAGGAGATTATGCTCTAACACATTGGTAATCATAGGGTATCTAAGTATCATTGTATTTGCAGATTATACTTCATATTGTAACGCTGAATCACTAGTACTGATCAGCTCTTTACATCTCTGCAATTTACATTTTGTAATTCCCACTTTTAGTGGAAGTGACAGGCCTCACCGTCTATTACTTTCAGTATTTTACTTTCTTGTTTTGCCCGCTGAAAAGCGGAAGGGGTCGGCTAGTCATCAAGACATTTACTTTTTCTTGTAATTTCACTCCCGTTGAATAAGTGATCAAGATTGCATTTTCATTTCATGCTGATCGGTTGGGCCGTCTTTACACTCCCGCTGAATAAGTGGTTGAGTTTGCATTTGCATTACATTTTGATCAGCTGAGCCGTCTCGCATTGTACTTTCCAACAGTTTTCAGTTTTACAAGCTAATGATCCACTTTCTACAGTATGCTCTCACCCTACGCACATTGGGATTTGGGTGATCAAAAAGTGAAAGGATTCCTTTCAGCTAGCTTATTTGGTTATGCTAATAATGCTAACGGGTGAAGTATTTGTGGAAAAAAATGAAAAAATTGTAAGGGGGATTCTACAACTTAAAGGTCACTTTTTAGGGTTAGGTTTTTTAAACTTTTAAGATGTGTTCTTAATTTTTTAAAATTTATTTAAAAAAAAAATTGTAATGTCCTCCTGGGTTTGCCTAGGGAGTACTCCCATGCTTTTCCATTTGGTGTAGGTGTGTCTTAAGCACACTTGGAATGAATGGTTAGCCTTGGTGATAGACCTTATTTGAATCCAAGCCGAATTTAGATTAGGATTAGAATCATAGTTGGAGTGGTCCAACTTTGGTAAGTGTTTTGGAAGAATTTGGTATCATATTGGTATCACTTAGAATTGTGATTGTCTCCATAAACCAAATGCATAAATGAAATTCAATTAATTGGGTTCTAATTGGGAAAAACTCATAAAAATATGTTGCTTTCTATATGGTACAACACTCAACAATTTATGTTTCTAATACAAGAGTAGGGATTTAGTGGGGTAAATGGTCATTACCCCTCTTGGGGTTCGGGGGTAATAGGCCAAGCACAATTTATGGCCGTTTAGGCCACAAGGACCTTGATGGTGCCCACCATATTTGGGTGTTAAATTGCAAATGTTTAGGTTGGGGAGTGTTGTGAGCCCTTCATAAAGAATCTAGGGTTTTTTAGTTGAGTCTTTTTTACATGCCTTCAAAAGTGTGATAGGAGGTGGATGTCTTGATGTTTGTAGAACATTGATGGTTTGAGATCATTTCCAAATTTATTTGTGACGAGGGGGACATTGTGGGAAATGCGCTTCAAA
The DNA here is from genome assembly GCA_007258455.2 of Sequoia sempervirens. Lineage (NCBI taxonomy): Eukaryota > Viridiplantae > Streptophyta > Pinopsida > Cupressales > Cupressaceae > Sequoia > Sequoia sempervirens. The sequence goes on along the minus strand of VDFB02356678.1, from coordinate 23,565 downwards.
TTAGGGAGACGTCCTTCAAATCTTGTAGAGGATATAGGCGGAGAGGGGATGTTTTATTCCCATCCCCTCATCACCAAGACGACTCCAAATGGGAGTACAACATTAAATACTTAAGGTCGTTTCCCTAATGTATAGTGGACAATTTTCCTAATATTAACCATTTCTATCCATATCCATGTACTGGTTAGTTGAACTTGAGGAGTCATAAGATATAATACATTTTGTAAGTTAATTGTTGATGGGGCAAGGACCATATAATGGTATATTTTCTAGTATAAGGTAGGTTAGGCTTATGCCAACCATGCGATAATTGGCCTAATATTGATTAATTATACAAACATTTAGGTATCAAATCGTAATAACCTCTTTTATGTATCATTGGGGAAAGGCCATAAGAAACTAGTGTATATATATGTTAGAGAATGGTATGCTAACTTAATTATATTTAATACTCCATTTCAATTCCTTTTCTATGAACAAAAATTATTGAAAGTAGGACTTGGATGATTTTGATGATGTTTTTCTATTTCTTTGTTGTATGAAAATTGTTTCAATAGTTTTTTAATTCAGGATCTTTTTAAAATTTGTTTTGTTGGATTTGGTACAAATCTAGCATCCTCATTTTTAATGGGTCTTCTGACATTGCAGGATGCATTGAGAACCTTTTTGCTAAGGAAATTAGACAATCTTGGCCGTGAGGACCGTTCTCAAATAACGATGATCTCTACATGGGCAACTGAGTTGTATCTTGACAAGGTTAAAGATGTCTTCCAATGTTGCATAATTTTTTATTTGGTGAACATGATTTTCATCTTTGGAAGTGTTCATGATGTTGTTCTTTAAGGAGTCTGAAGTATATTAGAACACATATAAAACATCTATTTAGTTTTCTTTCCAGATTAATCGTCTTCTATTGGACGATGACAAACAAAGTGGTGGAACATCGTCTTCAAATGAAATCAACACCAAGTACCAGGACACGCTTCGAGAGTTCAGAGATTTTCTTAGTGATTGTAAAGATGTTCTTGACGAAGCAACAACCGTCAAACTGATAGGGAGGTTAGTATTTTGTAATACAAGTTCACATGTCTTATAAATGTTATAAACAAACGATTTTTTTTCAAATAACCATACTGTTATGCAGGTTATTCTTTTTTAGTGTATTGTGAGTGACTCATTAGCTCATTAGTGATGTTTTCTGTTTAATTTTTTTGCTATGTCCAATTTCTAAAATAACGTTGTTTCAAAATATTTCTTTTTCTTGCATTGAAGATTTGACATGTATTTTAAAGTTTTTTATTTTAGTTTCTTTCTAAATGACTGATTCTCTTTTATTTTTTTGTGTATAATTTTTCATTTGATAAGGTATGTAGAAGGTTATATTGATTTGCAGCAGATATACATGGTGATAAATTACATGGCCTCAAGACTCAAGTAACTAGTCCAAATATTGAATTGGAGTATCCGTCTCATTTTAACAAAATCCATTGAATATAGACCATATAGTACTTGGAGAATGAACTAGAAAGCTTCTAAAACCATAGCCCTCCTATGGCTGATATGAATACTAGAGACTTGAGGGTAGACTTAAGGTGATAAAACATGTTTGCTATATTGTTTTAACATGACTAGATAAATGCCATAGTCAAGGCTAAGGAACCCCTTCTTTTAAGTTAAATCGTAAGCTGTGAATCTAAGCATTGGATCCAAAGTAGTACAACACTTAGCAGGGACATGACATGGCCAGAGTGTAACCACTTTTAAATTACTAAGGTTAAAATGGAAAATATAAGAAAAGTCATGACAATTGCTTATAAAAAAATGATGATCTTAAAAACTTAGCAGTAAAATAGTTTCTTTCCTCAAACTTATGTTTTGTTCATAAACTTTCTCATTTTATTGCCATCACATCAATGAGAGCCTTTATCTCCAAAATTGCTTGGATCTTGGTTGGATTAGTCTTCAATCTTGTGTTCCAACAATATAGTGATGGGAGATAAGTTTGTGCCCAAGATTTGTCTATGATAGAAGCAAAGGTTGTAATGAACATAAGAAAGATAATTTAATATTTGCATCAATGACTTGTTGCATTTTTTGGAGTGTATGTGCTCAAACATACTCCAATTGTGCTTGCATCCTAAAGTGCTGCATGGTTGGATCAAGAAACAACTTGCAATCCTTTGAAGATTTGGCACCTTAGCACCAAACCTTTTCCACCATGTTTTTGAAATGGGGAGAAAAAAACTCAATCACATTGTTCAACTTTGAGTTTCAATATTAATGTAAAAAGAAGAATTATTTTTAATTTTGAACTTAAATTATGCCCTTAATAGACATATTTGGTTGCAGTGTCATCCAAATTGCCTTGCATATGTCTTGTGTAAAGAGCCCCCCTTGTGCAAGTTTATAGATCTCAATCTTAGAGATTATTTTTTGCTCCAATTTGAGGATCAAGTATCATTCGTTCTATGATTGTATAGATCCCACTTAGAACCTCCTCATTAGCCTTGAAATCTAGGAAAAAATAGAATGCTAGATTTTAGAACTAGATAGCTATATGTGAGGGCTTGTGAAGTAGACTGTTGGCGTTTAAATTAGCACCTCTGGAGTGCTGATTGTAAACGTTCAGCTATTTCAAATTTTTTGCAACACTTCTTCGTTATTTAAAGAGGAGAAGTCCCTCTTTGCTGAAAGCAATGCGTAAGGAAGGGAATGGTAAACTAAGGTTCCTATCTTTTTGTACTTCAGCGGTAGGACACAAGGGTGCACAAACACAATGCGCCGCAGCTAAGCTTTTTCTCTGGTTTCTACAAATCTTATCTACGACTGTTCTAGCTTTTAATCTATCCAATAACCTCAAGGTAAACAGAGCATGAGGGTATAGGAGCGGGAATGGATTGGTTGGATCACCTGAATCTGCCGTCTCCTTAGAATATGGCTGAGGCTCTGAATTCTCGGATATATGCCGGGATAAGGTTAGATACAAGCAAACGCTCTTTACAGTAAGTTGGATCTGAGACCTGCCAAGGAGGAGGAACCCCTATCCGAGGTATGGGCTAGGAAACGACTTACAAGAAACGACAAATTACGATGTCTTGGCTGACAAACTTGCTAAGGAGGAGGAACCCCTATCCGAAGTATAGGTTGAAGGAAAATCCATTAGACAACAACAAACAATAACTGCCAATGACAAATATCCAAGGAGGAGGAACCCCTATCCAAGGAGGGAAATGAAACAACAAGCTATTAGATACAAAATGTGGAAAGAACTCAAATATGTAGATCAAAATGCAAGCGCCTTTTGATTTTCTTCTTCAAGCTTCATCAACGAATTTACAAAGGTTGGGACAGCAAAGGCACGAAATCATGCACAATTACAATCAGCCAACGAACTCTCATCCAAGAGTGAACAAATATTCGCTTTCAAAGCTGTTGGCAACAATATCGCAACAATTTTGTATAGCAAGTAAAGGTTAAACAAACAATGAGCCCGAGACTCTTATTTATAGAACTCAAAGGAGTGGGCAACCGCAAAATCTCCTTGAGTTAACAATGAGTTCTTGCCAATCAATTAGCAAGATTTATTCCTAAAAAGGGGGAACAAGCAGTTAACTGGAAGACTACTTCAATTAACTGAAAGTAAACAAAGAGTCAACTGGAAACTACTTCAGTTGACTGAAAGTAAAGTAAGGGTGAACTTTAATGTAAAGTACCCCTCCAAAATAGACATCCACATTTAGTGGAAATCTAAGATCCACAAATTATGGAAGCCAATTAGACATCCTTAATCAGTGGGATTTGACAATGCATGATTTATGGGATATGGAGTTAACTTGGAAAGGGGCATCAAGTTAACTCCAATTACATTTAATATCTTGAGATGACTTGGAAAGAAGCATCAAGCCAAGCTCAAGTATCATAAATGCCACTTGGAGGGTGTAGGACGTCCTTCTTTGGTGCTTTTACAACTCACCATTAATCAACATTGTTTCTATCCATTCGTTGACTTCATTAGCCTCTGGGGAGTTAATGCTCTATAGAATGATGACATGGTGTTTGAGCATTACTTCACTTGTTGTGAGTTGATATCCGAAGTCTATACACTGAGCAGCTGCCTCTTCGAACTGGGTTGATAAAGTTGCCACCTTGGCTAACTTGCAACCGTCTGGATCATCAAGAAAGATACTGCGGATGACATCTCTGAACTGATTCTGTATAGTGACCATCTCGATGTATTCTCCTCCCTCACGCTGATATTCCATGTGAGGGAATGATATCACCAACATTCTTGCGAAGTTGATAATAGTGGCGACCACCCGTCTGTAGTCAATCAATTCTACTGAATGTGCGTCATAGGCTTTCACCTTGTACGCCAGCTGTTCTTTCCAAGCAAAGAGATGTTGCTTTTTTTCCTCAGAGTAGACTGATTGATATGCCAATTGCAAGTTTGCAATTGTGCTCTCGTCTTCTAGCCTCTTTTTTGCCATTCTTTGTTCTGATTGCTGGATCTCTGCACAAAGTCCATGTGCTCTATCCCGTAATTGGTATAGATTTGCCACTATACATCTACCTTTGAGAACAAACTCTTCCACTTGATCTCTCAAGTGTTTGCCGTATGTTATCAGTTGTTGATGATTTAGTTCTGCGGGGAGATCTAGCAATCCTGCTAGTAAGGCTGAGACGTTCAGGGTGCCATGCATCAAGCTGGAAATGTATGACTTCAGTTGCTGATTTTCAGCCTTTAAGGCTGCTTTTTCTTTTCCATCCTTGGCCATTCTTTCTTGTGCACTCACCGAAGCTATTCTGAGAAGATCTGCCTCCACTTGTCGTGTAGTTTTCCTGAGGTTAAGTGTAGACAATGTATAGTCTTCTACTTGTACCTCGGTTATGCTTTTCTCTACTGGTGGGGCAGCAGTCTCTATGATGAGTTCACAATCTGCATTCCTTTCTATGTGAACTTGCTTCTTCAACTTCTTTGCTGGCATGTCTTGTGGGACGTGGTCGAATTCAGTGAAGTCAAGTTCATAGGAGGGTTTTTCCCTCTTTCTTCCTAGGAAGCCTTCAAGCCAAATGGAATCTCGGCTAACTTCATTAGGAGGAGGAATATGGGGCCCTTGAATGCCTGATGTGTGAGACTGTGCTGGAGCAATGTCTCTCGGTGGCGAGTCCAAGTCAATGAGGACTTGCGATTGTTGTGATGGTGGTAATGTTGGCGGCTCTGTTTCCATAACAGGCACCATTTCTGTTACTGCTTCTTCTTCTGCTTTTGCTAACGACTCTTCAATAACTATTGCTACTGGCTCCTCAGCGACAACTTCTGTTGGTTTTGGGGTAGCAGTCTCTTTTACTTGCTCTGGGGCAGCAATATCCACGGCTATTTCAGGACTATGTGTGGCTTTCTCCACATGTGTCCTTTGTGTTCTGGGCTTTGTAGGCTTTGACATCCTCATCCCTTGGGGAGGATTTCACCGCTGCTTCTGCCTAGGCTTTTTTCTTGAAGTGGAAGGTGGTGTAGACTGAACCTGTGGCGGCTCTGTTCTGTGAGGTACCACCTTCCTTGATTTCTTGCTGTCGAGATAGAGTTGGCTATTTCTAACAACTCTACTTGTCCTCTCCTTTATAGACGTGTTGTCCTTGGCATACCAATCCACTCTTGGGAGTGGTTGGGAGTCAACTGAATCTATGAAGAATGAGGGGAGAATGACTTCCCCTTCATCGTCAGATAAGCCCTCGATGTTTGCTGACATAAAATCAGCAATTTGCAGGAGCCTGAACCTGCTATAGTTCCTTCTTTGCACTTCATACTCATCTTGACAATTTACCCAATAATCTTCCATAGAAGATTTATGTGACGAGTGTTGTTCGAGATGCGCCGCATAGAGCCCTCTGGGATCATAGGACCTCCTCTCAATGAGGTACTTGAGATTAAGCATCACCGTTTCTTGACTCATCATCTTAGCATCTGCCGCGAACCTGCATCTATAGAGTCCCATTTCAACGAGGAAGTTTACAGCTGCCTTCTTCAAGCACAAGTAAATTTGAACCTCAGACAACTGCCTTAGGAATTCCATGAAGACTACCCTATCTGAAGGGTACCGTGGCATCATGGCTGGGTGACCAATGTAGCCATACACGCGTATGTAGGAGAACGTAGGGAATTGAATGAACCAATCCGCCCAATCCGCCATTGCCTCTCTGGCTATTTGTGAAAAGCGTACGTGCATCTCATGGTCTAGATCTCGTACGGTGTGCATGATGAAGTGATCACTTGTTCTTTTGAAGTGTCGCTCTGCTTGAGTAAACTCAAGACGTGTAAAGTGCTCATGAACCTTCTGCATACCTAAGGTTCCCACATTGTTTAATATCCTGAAACTTCCTTGGAAGGCAATCAGGTATACCAGGTAAGAACACATGTGAAACCTATGAGCTTCTAGGTACCCGGTGATCTGTTGATGGAGTGTGTCACTAATCAGAGTAGCCCAGTCATAATGTTCCCTCTTGCCAATGATTTTTGCAATGACATAATACATCCATGACTAGAATTGATTGCCATCTTCTTGTCTAGTGATTCTATTGAGTAGAGTGATTAACACTGCATACATCTTTGCATTCTCCGCGTCCAACCAACTTAGGCAAGTTAGCCTTTGTCACTTTTAGCCATTTTTCAGCTATTATCCCTTGACATTTGTCTTTGGTTGTCTCAAATGCCTTCTCGCATTCCGTCACTGATATGACCTTGCTGTTAGGACATGGTGGAATATCAAAACACTTTTCTATATCCTTGGGCTTTAGACTGCAAATGACCCTCCCATCCACTGCTTTGATTTCTCTTGTGGTAGGATTGTAATGCTTAATACAAGCGATTACAAGCTCCAAACTCTATAATGTGATGGGGATGGATGCAGCCTGTAGCAACCCAGATTCTTCAATGTTCTGCAACGTGATCTGGTTCATGCCTTCTAGGTCTTCTAGATCAACTACAGGGCTTACTTGATGCAAGTTTCTGTTAGTCGTTTTCAGGTAATCATGGTACAAGGCCGTCTTGGTCTTGTATTGTATCTGAGAGTACTGCATCCTGAATAACTTAAAGATTGACTGCAAACTTGACCTTGTTCTGATAACTTTCGGAAACCCCTGAAAATTGTGCCTTGTTGAGAAGTATTTTTCCGAAAAAAAATCTGGCACATGGGTTTTGCTTGTGCTTCAATGTTGAACAAACCCAGTTCCTTAGAATTTTGATTTTGAAACTTTTTCGGAAAAATCCCCAAAAATAGGGGCAGCAAGTTTGCTGATTCTGGAAAATTTGAGGAGATGAGTTTCATTGGAAAATTATGCTGAATTTGCCCAGTTGATCAGATCTGATGAAGCCCGCTGCTTTGTGTAACATGCAAGGAAATCTAAGACAAGAAGAGAGGAAGTAGACAGAAGATGGATTGGAAGTTTTTTATTTGACTCCCTGAGAAAATCTATCTCTGAATCCAACCTCAGATTAGCAATCTTCTTCTGCTTTAGATCTGCAAGAAATATTGAAGAATGAACAAAAACCTTGGCCAAATCTGTAAACGGCGTCCTTGAGGGCTTATGGCTGTTCTTGATCATCAACCTGCAATGAAATAATGAAGTGGGACGCCTATACCTTGATTATATAGACTTAAGCCTCAGATCCACAAGTTTGGGAACCTAACTCACGATCAAAAGTTGATTTGGCTTGATTTGAAGTTCAAAAAGGTGATTTCCACTGATTGTGGAGCAAGTCGGCCAAGTTTATCTCAAAATATCTTGACTTTAGTCAACAACTTTTCCTTTGACCTTTTCTAGGCGTCCCTTTTGAGATTTGCAAGTTTTTTCATTATTTTCTCTGTTGAATGACCCCAATTTGATCCTGAAACCAGATTGATCTGTTGATCCTGAGCTGTTGTTGGTACATTTACTGTCGAGCTGGATCCAACTTGAAGGGATGAGCTTGAGAGATATGATGGCAAAAAGCTGAGTTTGTGGCCTCAAAATAAAGGGCGCCTTTGTCAAGGAAGGGCGCTTTTTCCTTTTCCTTGGTGGATTTTTAGTTGTTTGATCTTCAGCTTTTGACTTGACCTCTCGTGCTTTGATTTGGAATCCTCGTTGATTGGAGAAACATACAATCTCGTTTTATATCTCATCAGGTAGCCAGCTCTGTTTTGCCGAGGATGACTAGAGTTGGAAAACTCAGAAGTCAATTTAGGGTTCCTTTATTCAAGGGCGCCCCTTAATGAAAAGGGTGCTTTTGCCTTTTGCACAGTGATTTTCACTTTTAAAGATTCTCCAGTTTGATCTTGATTATTTGTTGATTGCCTTGTCAGATGCTCGCACTGATGATTACGTTGTTGAGGTTGACTTCGACTGAGCAAACCGTCTTGGGAGGCTTTCAGGCATCTGAGATCATCCTAAGTTTTAAAAAGAAGGGCGCTTTTCCTTGGAAAGGGCAATTTTTACCTTGATCTTCACATTCGACAGCCATTTCTTGATACTTCGTCAACTGCCTCTTTTCGCTCTGTCGACAACTACTGGTGATCAACTCATTAGATGATCCTGCTGTTTGTTTCGTTGTTGAGCCAACAAGCGAACGGTGAGGATGACTGCCTTGGATGATTCGACAGGCTACATTTGACCCTTAAGAATCAAGGGCGCCCCTGTCTGAAAAAGGCTCTTTTCAGCATCATGAACTGATCTCTCCTTCGTAACGTTTCTAGAGTTAGTCAAATTTTGACCTTTTTGGGTTTCAAGAATTTCCTTCATCAAACAACATCTTTTTAGATCTTTTCCGCCATGGTTGCATCGTTGAAGCTTTTGAGGCTTAGCTTTTAGCACCTGGTACTGGCCAATCTGCCATTAATGGCTGTAGAGCTCCTAACTTTGTTCCTAAAAAACAGAAATAGACTCACCAGAGTAAAACGTGTCTTTTGATGATTCCGACTTGATTAGTGTGATCATGAAGTCATTTAATCCTATCAAAATCATTTTCAATCATTTCTGGGAAAGTCCTATTTTCGGGGGTTACCCTAAAAATAGGGGCGTAAAACCCTAATTTTCAAATTTTCAGAATTTTGCACGTGTTCCTTGACAGAAACCCACAAAGACCCTATGTTTGGTTTGACCTAAAACAGACTTTTAATGGCATTAGCTCAATTTATAGAGAATGCCAAAAATTAATTTTGGGTACAACATAGACAATGCTATATCATCATCGACCAATGATGTCCAATATGAGATGATACTTACCCTCAACCCCAACAAAAGTGGATCTAATGGCCTCCTTGGCCCTTTCCATGCTCTCATATATATAGTTCATTGTTGGCTTCTCCCCATCAACAACTCAAAGTAGAACATCTAAAGGCTCTATGAATTGCAATTATTATTAAACATTAACATAAATACATGTCAACAAAAATAGATAAATAGAATGGAAATACAAACAAAAATGAACAAAAATATAATGAAAATATGAACTAACTTCTACGATTTCTTTTGTTAGAAGCTAAAAGCTATGCTTGTAAAAAGCCCAATCAACCACATTAACCCCTACATTGATCTTAGTGTATGATGATTTAGACCACTCTTCGCTAACAAACATACACCTCAAAGCAGCCTTTGACTAAAGCAAAGATTGCGCCTTAATAAAATTTGTTGCAAAGTGGGTTATTCCAAGACAATTTAACTCCTTGTTCGTATATATCTTCATTAGATTGAGGACCCAAGCATGGTTGGATATGTATTTGCAAATACTTTTATCATGTTCACATGCTTAAATTAGCACCTCTGGAGTGCTGATTGTAAACGTTCGCTATTTCAAATGTTTTGCAACACTTCTTCGCTATTTAAAGAGGAGAAGTCCCTCTCTGCTGGGAGCAATGCGAGGGAAGGGAAAAACTAAAGTTCCTATCTTTTATGCTTCAGCGGCAGGACACAAGGGTGCACAAACACAATGCGCCGTAACTAAGCTTTTTCTCTAGTTTCTGCAGATCTCAACTACGACTAATCTAGCTTCTATCTATCCAATACCTTCAAGGTAAACAGAGCATGAGGGTAAAGGAGCGGGAATGGGTTGGTTGGATCACCTGAATTTGCCGTCTCCCGAGAATATGACCGAGGCTCTGAACTCTCGGGTATACACCAAGATAAGGTTGGTACAAGCAAACACTCTAATACGGTAAACTAGATCTGAGACCTGCCAAGGAGGAGGGACTCCTATCCGAGGTATGGGCTAGGAAATAGTTCACAAGAAACAACAATTTTACGATGCCTTGGCCAACAAGCTTGCTAAGGAGGAGGGACTCCTATCCGAAGTATAGCTTGGAAGACAACACATTAAACAACAACAAACGATAACTTGTCAATAACAAATGTCCAAGGAGGAGGGACTCCTATCCGAGGAGGGAAATGAAACAACGAGCTATTAAACACAAGACGTGGACACAACTCAAAAAGATTGACCAAAATGCAAGCGCCTTCTGATATTCTCCTTCAAAGCTTCATCAACGAATTACAAAGGTTGGGAAAGCAAAGGCACGAAATCATGCACAATTACAATCGACCAACAAACTCTCATCCAAGAGTGAACAAGTATCCGCTTTCAAAGCTGTTGGCAACAATGGCGCAGCAATTTTGCATAGCAAGTAAAAGTTAAACAAATAATGAGCCCAAGGCTCTTATTTATAGAACTCAAAGGAGTGGGCAACCCCAAAATCTCCTTGAGTTAACAATGAGTTCTTGCCAATCAATTAGCAAGATTTATTCCTAAAAAGGGGGAAACAAGCAGTTAACTGGAAAACTACTTTAGTTAACTGAAAGTCAACAAAGAGTCAACTGAAAACTACTTCAGTTGACTGAAAGTAAACTAAAGGTAAACTTTAATGAAAGTATCCCTCCAAAATAGACATCCACATTTAGTGGAGATCTAAGATCCACAAATCATGGAAGCCAATTAGACATCCTTAATCACTGGGATCTGACAATGCATGATTTAAGGAAAGTGGAGTTAAACTTGGAAAGAAGCATCAAGTTAACTCCAACTACATTTAATATCATCTTGAGTTGACTTGGAAAGAAGCATCAAGTCAAACTCAAGTCTCATGAATGCCACTTGGAGGGTGTATGGTGTCCTTCTTTGGTGCATTTATAGTTCGCCACTAATCAGCAGTGTCTCTATCCATTGATTGACTTCATCAGCTTCTGGGGAATTAATGCTTTGTAGAATGATGACGTGGCGTCGTAGCATGACCTCACCCATTGTGAGCTGACTTCCGAAGTCCATACACTGAGATGCTGCCTCTTCAAACTTGGTTGATAAAGCTGCTACCTTAGCCAGCTTGCAACCATCTGGACCATCAAGAAAGGTACTGCGGATGAAATCCCTGAACTGGTTCTGTACAGTAACCATCTCGACGTATTCTCCTCCCTCACGCTGATATTCCATGCAAGGGAAAGATATCACCAACATTCTTGCGAAGTTGATAATAGTGGCAACCACCCGTCTGTAATCAATCAACTCTACTGAATGAGCATCATAGGCTTTCACCTTGTATGCCAATTGTTCCTTCCAAGCAAAGAGATGTTGCTTGTTTTCCTCAGAGTATACTGATTGATATGCCAATTGCAAATCTGCAATTGTGCTTTCGTCTTCAAGCCTCCTTTCTCGCAACTTTGTCATTACGCTGAGCATTATCACCGTTGTGAGTCGATATCCGCTCTATACACCGGAAAGTACCGCCGAATCGGGTTGATAAATGCTACCTAATAATCCTCAACTGTTCGACTATCAAGAAAGATATCATGGATGACATCTCTAAACTGATTCTGTACAGTGACCATCTCGATGTATTCTCCTCCCTCACGCTGATATTCCATGCGAGGGAATGATATCACCAACATTCTTGCGAAGTTGATAATAGTGGCGACCACCCGTCTGTAGTCAATCAATTCTATTGAATGGGCGTCATAGGCTTTCACCTTGTATGCCAGCTGTTCTTTCCAAGCAAAGAGATGTTGCTTGTTTTCCTCGGAGTAGACTGATTGATATGCCAATTGCAAGTTTGCAATTGTGCTCTCGCCTTCTAGTTTCTTGCCATTCTTGTTCTCGATTATTGATCTCCTCAAGTCCATGTGCTCTATCCTCAGAATCGGGTATAGGGTTTAAGCAAGATATCTACCTTTGAGAACAAACTCTTCCACTTGATCTCTCAAGTGTTTCACGAATGTTATCAATTGGTCATGATTTTGTTCGGGCCGAGATCTAGGTAGTCCTACTGTGGAAAATAGACGCTGGTGTGCCATGTATCAAGCTGGTTATGTAAGACCTCAGTTTCTGATTTTCAGCCTTTAAGGCTGCTTTTTCTTTACCATCCTTAGCCATTCTTTCTTGTGCGCTCACCAAGGCTATTCCAAGAAGGTCTGCCTCCACCTGACGTGTAGTCTTCTCAAGGTTAAGTTGAGACAAAGTGTAGTCTCCTACTTGGACCTCGTGTATGCTTTTCTCTACTGGTGGAGCGGCAGTCTCTATGATGATCTCACACTCTGCATTCCTTTCTATGTGAACTTGATTCTTCAACCTTTTCGCCGATGTGTCTTGTGGGACGTGATCGAATTCGGTAAAGTCAAGTTCATAGGAGGGTTTTTCCCTCTTTCTTCCTAGGAAGCCTTCAAGCCAAATAGAATCTCGGCGAACTTCGCTAGGAGGGACGTGAGGCCCTTGTATGCTAGATGTGTGAGACTGTGCTGGAGCAATGTCTCTCGGTGGCGAATCCAAGTCGATGAGGACTTGTGACTGCTGTGGTACTGGTGATATTGGCGGCTCTGCTTCCATAACAGGCACTATTTCTGCTGCTGCTTCTACTATTGTTGCTTCTGCCATTGGCTCAGCCATTGGTTCTTCAACAACTACTGCTGCTGGTTCCTCCGTGATAACTTCTGCTGAATCAGGGGTAGCAGTCTCTACTCTTTGTTCTGGGGCAGCAATACCCGTGATTATTTGTGACTTGGTGTGTGGCCTTCCACCGGTGTCCTCTCGCGGTTCAGCTCGGCATCCTCATCCTCGGGAGGATGGCACCATTGCTTCCGCTTAGGCTTCCTTTTTAGCGGAAGGTGGTGTAGACCGAATCTGCATAGCTCCGCTCGTGGAGGTATCACCTTGATTTTCTGTTCACGATAGATGGCTATTTTCAACCACTCTACTCGTTTCTTCTTCTAGCAGATGGGGTCTTCTTTGTATACCAATCCACTCCTGGAGGGTTGGGAGTCAATCAATCGCCAAGAATGAGGGGAGAGTGACTCTTCACCTGGACAGCTCCTGATGTCTCAATATAAAATTAGCACCCAGAGTCTCAACCCGCTTGTAGTTCCTCTTCAAGACTTCATACTCGCTTTGTAATTTACCCAATAATCTTCCAGGAAGACTTCTATGTGATGAGTGTTGCTCGAGGTGTGCTGCATAGAGTCCTCTGGGATCATAGGATCTTCTATCGATGAGATACTTGAGGTTAAACCTCGCTGTTTCCTGACTCATCATCTTAGCATCTGCCGCGAATCCACATCTATATAGTCCCATCTCAATAGAGTTAATACCGCCTTCCCTTCAAGCGCAGAAAGTATGAACCTCGGATAACCTGCTCCCGTAGAATTCCATGAAGATCACCCTATCCCATATCTTGGCAGGTTTGCTGGGTGGCTTAAATGTAGCATATTAATGCCGTATGTAGGAGAAATCGTGAGGGAATGGATGAACCAATCTCGCCCAATCCGCCATTGCCTCTCTGCCGCTCGTGTGCTGTGTTTATCGCAAGGCTCATGGTTAAGCCACGCATCGCGGTGTATAATGAAGTTAGCCACTGCTCTTCTTTAAGTGTCGCTTCCGCTTTGAGTAAACTCAAGACGCATAAATGTTCGTGAACCTTCCACACCTAAGGTTCCCACACACCAATAACCCGAATTCACCTTGAAGGCTACTGGCATACTGTAGGAGCACATGTGGAACCTATGAGCTTCCAGATACCCAGGGATTTGTCGGTGGAGTGTGTCACTGATCAAAGTGGCCCAGTCATAGTATTCCCTCCTGCCAATGATTTTAGCGATGACATAGTACATCCATGGCTGGAACTGACGACCATCTTCTTCTCCAGTGACTCTGCTGAGTAGAGTGATTAACACTGCGTACTCGTCTTTACATTCTCCTCGCCCCAACAACTTAGGCAAGCTTGCCTTTGTCACTTTCAGCCATTTTTCGGCCATAATCCTTTGACATTTGTCCTTAGCCGTCTCAAAAGCTTTCTCACATTCCGTCAATGATATGACTTTGCTGTTAGGATGTGAGGGAATATCAAAACATCTTTCGATATCTTGAGGCTTTAAACTGCAAACAATCCTTCCATCTGCTGCTCTGATTTCTCTAGTGGTAGGGTTGTAATGCTTGATACAAGCGATTACGAGCTCTACGCTTTGTAGTGTGATGGGAATTGATGCGGCCTGCAGCAACCCGGATTCTTCAATATTCTGCAATGTGATTTGATTCATGCCTTCTAGCTGCTCCAAATCAACCACTGGATTTACTTGGTGGAAATTTGTGTCAACTGTTTTCAAGTAATCATGGAGTAAGACCGTCTTGGTCTCGTATTGTACCTGGGAGTACAGCATCTTGAAAAACTTAAAGATTGACTGTAAGCTTGACCTTGTTCAGATGATTTTCGGAAACCCGTGAAAATAGCGTCACTGTAGAAGTATTTTTCCGAAAAATTCACACAGCGGTTTTGTCTGTGGCTTCAATGCCGAATAAACCTGGCCTCGACTTGACTCAAATCCTTTGAAAAACCCCAAAATAGCAGCAAGTTTGCTGATTTTGGAAAATTTGTTTAGATGGGTTTCTCTCTAAAATAGCCGAATTCCAACCCAGTTGATCTGATCTGATATAGCCTGTTGCTTTTTCTGTCAAATGCAAGAAAACCTAAGACCAGAAGAGAGGAAATAGACAGAAGGTGGATTGGAAGTTTTATCTGATTTCTTGAAAAAAAACTATCTCTGGATCCAATCCTCAAAATAGCAATCCTCTTCTGCTTCAGATCTGCAAGAAAAATTGAAGAACGGATGAAAACCTTGTTCAGATCTATCAATGGCGTCCTTGAGAGCTTGTGGCTGATCTTGATCTCTTAACCTGCAATGAAATAATGAAATGGGACGCCTTCACCTTGAATATATATGTTTAAGCTTCAGATCCACAAATTTGGGGACCTAACTCAAGCTCAAAAGGTGATTTTGGCTTGATCTAAAGTTGAAAAGGTGATTTCCACCAATCGTGGAGCGTTTTAGCCAACTTTAACTCAAAAAGCTCTTGACTTAGTCAACAAATTGACCCTTGACTTCTTTAGGCGTCCCTTTTGCTTTCTTGTAAGTTTTTAAATATTCTCTCCTGAAAGTCCTCTGTTTGATCCTGAATCAAGCGTTGTCTGTTGATCCTGAGATGTCGTGGACACATTCACTACGGAGCTGGATCCAAACTGAAAAGAAATGCCTGGGAAACACGTTGATGAAAAACTGAGTTTAGGTCTTCAAAAGGATGGGCGCCTTTTCCAAGGAAAGGCGCTTTTGCTAATGCCTTGGTGAATTTTCAAACTTCGTTCTTCAGCTTTTTGAAATGACCTCTCGTGCTTTGATCTGGATTTCTCGTTGATCGGAGAGTCAGATGATTTCGTTGAATGTTTCATCAGGTACCCAGCTCAGTTCTGCCAAGAATGACTAACTTCAGAAAACCTGGATCTTATTTTAGGGTCCCTTTATTCAAGGGCGCCCCTCCTTGAAAAGGGCGCTTTTGTCTTTTGGCTTGATTATTTCCATCTGAAAAGTTGCCTACTTTGATCCAGATTATCCGTTGACTGCCTTGTTAGGTGTTGGTGCTTGCAGTTGCATTTCCGAGATCTACTTGGGCTGAGAAGGTTATCTTGGGAAGCCTTTTGTCATTTGTCAGCATCTGGAAGTCCAAAAGAAAGGGCGCCTTTCTTTTGAAAAGGCTTTTCTCAGGAATCACTGCTAACTGGATTTCGATATTTCTCAATCGCCTCTTTTGCTTCCGCTGCCAGCTATAGTGACGCCCACCCATGACCGATGTTTGTTCTGATCATGAGCCAAGAATCAAACGCCGTGAGAATGACCGCTTGACAGATCTTGATCAATCGCATTTGACCCTCAAAGATCATGGGCGCCCCTGCTTGAAAAAGGCTCTTTTCAGTATTTTGAGTTCTCTCCTTCGTAACGTTTCCAGAGTAAGTCAAATTTTGACCTTTTTCACTTTCAGGAATCTCCTTCATCAAACAGCATCATTTTTGACCTTTTCCGCCATGGTTGCGTTGTTGAAGCTTTTGAAGCTTAGCTTTCAGCACCTGGTACTGGCCAATCTGCCATTAATGGCTGCAGAGGTTCTAACTTTGTTCCTGAAAAATAGAAATAGACCCACCAGAGTAAAACTTGTCTTTTGATGATTCTGACTTGACCAATGTGATCGTGAAGTCTTTTAATCCTATCAAAATCATTTTCAATCATTTCTGGGAAGGTCCTATTTTCGGGGGTTTCCCTGAAAATAGGAGCGAAAAACCTAATTTTCAAATTTTTCAGAATTTTGCACGTGTGTTCTTTGTGAAACCCACCAAGATTCTATGATTGGTTTGACCTAAAACTGACTTAACATGGAATTTTAACAAGATTTAGCTCAATTTACGGAATGCCAAAAAATATTAATTTTGGGTACAACATGCTCCACACATACTTTGTCCATGGAATTTTGACAAGATCCTCTAATATCAAGTCAAGGCAATGAGTAGTACAAGAAGTTTAGAATAAGGATGGGTGCCTATCCAAGAGAAGTCTACATGGAGTAACACAATTTGCTCCAATATATTTTTTTCTCTTTCATGTGCTTGCAAATGAAATGAGTGGACTTTTAGAGTGTTGGAGTTTATTTTAACTTTTAAGTGCTTAAATTTTAAGTTATTTATTTATTTTCTCTTACTTCATATTATTGTTTTTTGAATGCCACTGGTTGGGTCAATCCATTAGGACTCGCTTTGTTTGGCAAGTCTAACCAAACTCTTTGGGCACCTAGGTCACAGGTCCTCGGGCCTTGTATTGACTTCCTCACCTTGGGACTTGTAGAGACTTGGCGAGTCTCTACAAGTCTTGTAAAACTAATCAGATTCAAGAGCTTTGCTAGAGTACATAAAACGGAATTGGAATGGAATTTGTAAGGAAATAGAGTGAAATTGTAAGCTTGCATGCAAAACTCAAGCACTCAAAGAGTCACCTAGATGCACATCAATTGCAGCAACTCACTCTTCTCAATGACAGCAGCCTATGATGATGACACACTTCTACATCCACCGGAGGATGCATCATTTATGAGGGAAGCAGGTAGATTTGGGCATCATTTACATTAGTTGGAAAGTTTGTTGTATGTCCATATATCATATGATTCAGATAGTTGGTTTTATCTTTCAATTTATGTGTAATGTACATTGACATACTTTTTGAGTTTTTGTCAGTAATGTTCAGTTCTTGCTGGGTGGTTGAAGTTATAAATGGTCAACTATTTTAATATGTTCACCATGATCTGTTGAAATGCGCCAGAAGCATTGCACATCCAAATGAAATGCAATTGTATACATAATTCTTTTTTGTCTATTATGAGGGTATTTTCCAACTTATCCTTCTCTGCAATACTTATTTGGTTGCAGTAAAAGAAGTAATCTTAGCCACCTCCAGGATGGAGTCCATTCAGGGGATTAAGAATGTGTCTCTATGCAAAAATTATTGAGACTTCGGAAGTCAACACAGCTAGGATCTCAAAGTGATAACAATAGGAGACACTCATTTTCTTTTACATCCTTTGAAGATTATGTTTTCCTTGAGCATCTTCTGAATCCTTGCCTGAACCTTTTCCGCATGCTTCCAATTCCTGTAGTCTTTGACAGAAAACAGGCAGAACCAAAGGATTCTTGTTTGCATAGAACTCCAATAAAACCCCTTTCAAATCTCTGTAGGTCCAAGAAAATACATTTTTCCAGTCCATAAATATGATAATTTCTGCTTTATAAATTAGGTTACAATTAGCTCCATTGTTGATTGTTTGATGATCTACTATTACCCCAGACAGCTGATGCAGAAAGAAAACTTCACAGTTTCAGGCAAGAGTGTGTTGCCAAAGGCTACAAAAAACTCTGGAGGTGGCATTATGGCTTGATGTAGTACACATGTGAATGGATAAAAAACTGTGGAAGTGGCATTGTGATCTGATGTTGCATGTGTGAAGCTGGAAGAGAATTTGGAAAGGAAACATAGTGACATTGCTATCTTGCATGCAAATCTCAATCTTTTGAAGATCTTGGTTGCATTGTCACCTAGGTACACATCATCTGCAGCAAGTCAATCCCTTTAGCTCCAGCCTGTCACTACATTGATGCCACTTCCAAGTCCACTAGAGAATGCTAATCCTTCCTTGAATCCTTCACTGTCTTCTTGAAGGTTGGCAATGATGTGGAGTAGTCTTGATAAGGATTGGGGGTAGCTGTGGGCATCATTTATGTTATTATTTGTACTATTTAGAGATTTTATATTTAATTTCGTATATGTTATAAATTGGATGGTTTGTTTTAATATTTGATTTACATGTAATGTACATGGCATTCTTTCAATTTTTGGTCAGTCATTGTTGGTTGTTGGATAGTTTTACAATCTTTGGATCAAATGACACAGCTCTTAGGAAGAGATCAGTACTCATAGTGTGCGCCATGATTTGTTTGTGGAACTTGCTTGTGTATGAATTCTTCTAGGCATTCTTGCTATCAATGATTTATGCCCATTGCTCATGTGTGGACAAGAGTGAAGCAGTGTTCCACGAGGACGCGTCCCCCCCAAAAAACCCTGCGTTTCCTAGATGGGGACGTCTCAGAGACTTGGGGGAGACGTCCCCCCACCAGCCCACCACCAGCGCCACCATCCCACCACCAGTGTGGCTGTCTCCAAGATGTCGCTAGGACTTTGAGGACGTTGGGGTGTCCTCAAGACGTCTAGGGGACTCCTAGTTGTCTCCAAGATGTATTATTCTTATACTTATACATCTTTTTATAACTATTTTTTCAAGTACTATATGTATTTCAGCACCCTGCCGCCCCCCGCCGCCGTCCCCCCCACCATCCCCCCATCCCCGTCCCCGAAACCCCGTGGAACACTGGAGTGAAGTGCTCCACCCATTTTTGTGAGTTGTTATTTGTGTATTTCTGCATTGTTTATTTCTTGTACCAACTATTATAGTCATTATTGTGTACTCCAAATATTCATCCATCTTGTCTTCAGATATGTGGCTCTACATGGGTCACTTTCCTTTGCTATTGCTTCCAGGAAGAGGGCTAATGTGCTCCACTTCATTCTCCAATCCACAATTTGACAAATATTTGTGTGTGCCTAAATTCTGGTCATGTGTCCCCCACTGTAGCTTGTTGACACTTTTCCGGGGAATATTTTAGTCAGACATGCTTGAATGTGCTGCCTCTGAATTTCATTTTTTAATCCAAAAAATTGCTCTTGGATAGTAGTGCACAATTGCTGTTTCAAGGGATAGGACAACATCAAGCTGAATCTTCCCACAAATATTCCTAAAGCAGAAGAAGTGTAAATTACCATCATCTGCAATTATCAATTTTTTTTCATATACTCTTGTTTTTGTTTTTACCACTTTAGAGCTCTCTGGTACTAATTTTGCCACTTGGTTTTTTCTTTTTCTTTGGGCTTTGCCTTTCGATGAGTGCTTTTTTTTTAATCCATAAAATGAATAAAAGTTTCTTATTAATTTGAGAGCTTCTGGCAGAAAACTGTGTACAATTTTGAATTGACATTTTGGATCACACTCTGTGGTCCATTGTCAGGAAGAGGATAAAATTTTCCTAGGAGAGTGCCTTCAAATGACTGAGCTCTAGTGGAAAGCTTGGTATTTAATACTTATTCTTTGGTTTTATGAGAGTTGTTGGATCACATGTTGAATCAATGAATTAGATTATTGATATATAAAGTCTGCTCACCTGCAGAGTCACATTTGTAACGTACCTGGTAATTGCGTTGGTGGTATACGTGTCCTATTTTTTACTTAGCCGAATTACAAACCCAATTCCAACAATAATATTATACTGGAAATTCTTCATTTATTGACAGGACTAACTAAGGGAATCACTTATTTTTTTCTAAATAATACAACTACAAACTTTTGGGGAATGATTTTAATCAAAGAAGTGAAGAAATTATAACTCAAAGGCAAATCTTCAAACTGATTCTAATTGATGATTTAGTTTTCAAGGTTAAGGTATCAATGCTGTAATGTTTTATGCATAGAATCAGGCAAAGGAACATATGCAATTTTTAGGATATTACAGGTATGATATTATATAAAGACATAAAATGATTGTTTTGTGAATATTGGATCCTAAAATTTTCACTGGGTTTTGTTATCTTCTGGCTACATTATTACATTTGCTTTATTTATCTTATTTTTTTCTTTTACCTGGTAGATCATGGGTGAGGTTATGGACGACCTTTAATGTGTTGCAACTTGCAGGGTATGCTTGGACCACATTTTTAAGGTTTTGAAATGTGGTTCATGCTTGAATTTATGCCATCAATGTTATCATATGTACTTCCAGTGTTTAAACTAGTTTTGCTTTGATAGTCTCAAACTCATCTTCCTATTTATCCAAGGTGAATGGATTATTAGCATTAACTGTCAGCATTTAAAAACACCCAACATACTCTAGTATATACAGCAAGCAAATTTTCCTTTGCTGCATGTTAATTGTCTCCAATTTTTGTTGTACAGCTATGGAAGGGTAGACGAACTTGTGTTTTTTGCTAGTCTTAAGGAGCAACATGAGACTGTAATCCACCATTACATTCAGGTATGTGTATCATTGTTTTCCTCAAAACTTTAAATCATATATGCATGTTTTCCAATTTCATGTTGTTTTTTCAACATGCCACGCAAAGCTTACTCTTTTGAAAAATTCATGTGACAATTATGTGGTATATTTTATCACTCTGAGTATTATTGTCATCATTTAAATTTTTTTTCTCTTAAGGAACATTCTTTTGTTTTTCGTAAATGAAGAGTATTATACATTGACTTTTATAGATGTGCTTACTTTTTTTTTTACAAGCTTAAATGGCCCGAAGTTGTGAATATCAGATGCACTTCTATAAAA
The DNA here is from genome assembly GCA_007258455.2 of Sequoia sempervirens. Lineage (NCBI taxonomy): Eukaryota > Viridiplantae > Streptophyta > Pinopsida > Cupressales > Cupressaceae > Sequoia > Sequoia sempervirens. The sequence continues at coordinate 2,314 of VDFB02356678.1, read as the reverse complement.
CTGTGTACAAATGTTCTTGCAGCTTTATTACCTTTTTTATTATGTAGTTTTCTCCGTAGGTTTCCTGCAAATTTCTATTTGTTGATATCTAGGATGGGACAAGAAAAACTGGAAGGCTCTCCACTTTTTTGGAGCCATGTAAGGTGTTTTAGCTTCAGTTGTGACATTTCTCTCTACTTTCTGATGTCTTTACTCTTTTTTGTTGGAATATTGTCTTGAAGGCTAGTAACATTATTTTTTCTTCTTATAATGGATTCAATTAATTTGCAGTGGTTATATTGTTTGATATCCATTTTTTTTGGAGGTTTGTTAACTGAATTATGTAGGTCCATTCTTTCGGATTAATTAAAATCTAGATGAGAACTTTAAGGGTGTACTTGAAGTATTGCATCTCAATTTGTGACATTCTATTAACTATTAGTTTTGACTCTCATAATCTAGTGCCTTTCCAAATCTGTTCTCTTTAAAAGATCAACAGCCCTAATACTAAGTTACTGAATCGGAGTTGGGTTCAAGGATGGAGGGATGTACACCAGTACAGCTAAAAAAGTTTTGGGGGCTGGGTATTTTTTTATAAATATATAATAATATTTAAATGATATAATATAAGTGAATAATATTAATATGCTAAAATGTTAATAAATTAATAGTAATTTATTTTATGAAATAATATATGCAACTAAATAGTAAATAGACATATTTAACTAAATTTAATGATAATATTTGTATTAATCTTCCTAAAAAACTAGAATATTATAACATTAATAAATTATAAATCTTAATCTTCAATATTAATATAATTGGATTTCTCCCCATAGCCAGTTTGGATTGATAAATAATAGAAGATTATTTAAAATAGGTTGATATTTTAGAGACATTTCGATATTGAACTCCTTAACTCTCTATAGGGAAAGTGACTGTTGCTATGGCATCAAAGATTCTTGTCTTCAATGTGAAAGGGGAGAATGGGCGGTAGGAAATGGCATCATTGTAGAACAAAGGTGAATCAAAGCTTAGAAAAGGTGGCATATATAATATTATGTATTTTGAGTTGTGTGTAGCGTTTTCTCTATGATTGTTGCCTATTGCTATTGAAGAAATCTATTACATATTTATTGTTGTTGTTCATCATTGTTTTTTCTTTCTGTAGCGTTTGAAACCCATGAGATAGAAAAAGGGTTTTATTGAGGTAAAAGACTAAAAAAATCAAACAAAAACACTTTGAAATTATTGTTAAATTTTGGAATCATGTGTGAATTGCATAATGTGCCCTAGAATTGTTTAGGGTCATTGGGTGAGAATTCCAAATGTTTCAAAGGTGAAAAGTCAGAACATTGTTCAAATCCATAGATGATTCAATCTAGATTTTGATTCCAAGACAAATCATGCTAGGAATCGGCTTGAAAACTTGTTGATTTGGTAACCTAGCCTTAATACCATTCTTTGTGAAATAGAGAAGTTTGCTTCAAGAACATTTGTCAGAGGAAACCAAACATACATGGGAGAAATAATTCAAACTTAAAGATGGCCAACCAATTCTCAACTAAGTACTAATTACAAAGCTAATGAACGCTTCTGTAATGTCCCCTTCTTAGCTAGCTTCTGAATCTTGATGGATTAGCCTATCATTAGGTCCTCGTAGGCTAATATTGTTGATTAGAGGGCCCTGTGTGGGAGTTTGTGGTGTTTTCTTCTCAGGGACTTGGTGATATTCAAGGGTTGCTTTCTGGAGGTGTTTTGGACTCAGTTTATGTATACTTACTATTTTTAGCATAGTTATCGGATACGCTGGTCTCCCTTCCCTGGCATCACAGACCACCGTATCTTATATTTGATGCGGTACGGATGGCCGACATTTTGCCGCAATGTCAGATCCGAAAGTGCCCAAAAATCCGTCTATTTTTAGCCGTGCCTGATTTGCAGGGATTCAGGCGCCCAAAAATTCGCACGAAACTTCCCATTTTTTCCAGTAACATTCTAAATTTATACAATAAAACTAGCATTTTTTAAAGTTTAAAATCTATAAAAGCTTTAGCAGCGATGATTCTCAACTACGAAGGCAGTTATCTGTGGAGTTTCCTCTGGATTTTTTGGCCATCAACAGCGCGCACGATTTTTTTTTCCTTCTTTTTTTGGTTATTGCAGAAAGTTCTCCATGCGTCGATTCTTCATTTTTATTTTTCTGCCTGCGTCGATCCTTCATTCTTCATTCTGCCTGCATATCAAATGCCTGTGTCGATTCTTATTTTCATGTGCTATCAATTTTTTTTAAAGCGAATGAATTTTTTTATATGTCTGCTTTATAAAAATTATT
>VDFB02356677.1:0-22231 GCA_007258455.2 Sequoia sempervirens | reverse complement strand
AAATAAATGATTTAATGAAAAGGAGGGAAGGTTATTTAATTATATAAGAAGACTTTTGATTAAATTAAATAGTTTGATTTATCTAATTAAATGAGATGAAATGTTAAAGGGATGAATTCACCTGGTTAAGTCGATTAGGTTAATAGATGAATATGATGCAATTAATTAAATAGCTAGGCCAATTTAATAAATTAAGTGAAAAGAGGGTGGGTTTTAGAATGAAATGATGTTAGTATATCCAATTCGAAAAGCGATATCATTCAAGTATACTTTTTAAGTGTCTACATTTTGCCTCTTTGAAGCGAGGTACTTGTTATGTTGGTTCAAAGATTGACATTTTTTTTTTGGATTAAAATTTCCGATTAGATCAATTTTTTTAATTTTTATATTTTCTAATTTTTGGATGCCCCACTATTGCCCCAGTAGGAGGAATTAAGATAGTACCTTTCCCCCTCAAGAGATCAAGCACAAAAATTGAATTTTGGGTTAATCTCTTGAAAAAGGTTTAGGATTAGTTTAGCTCAAAGAGGACTAGAAAGCTTAGATGTTTGATGTAGACAAATTTGATGATGTATAGACAGTCATCGACCATGGGTAGCCTCATGTATATTTTGATATATCAAAAAAATTTGATACTTGGATAGAAATGTTAGTAAAGATAGAAGAATAAGAAGAATGGATTTGACCATTTATTTTGAGATTGATTCAGAAGTCCAACAAGTCCATGATCCATCGTGAGTTTATTAGAGATGGTGATGAGAGAGAGATGATGATTTGCTCATATCTTGGGATTGGAATTTTTTCAGCATTCCTTATTTTTGATATAACACATAGACACAATGCATCAAGCTATTAATAACCAAGACAACATTATATCTCTAGTGTAATGGACTTTGATTCTACAAACAAATAGGATAGTTCTTGTTCACACCTTGACATACGGAAACCTTGTCAGAATGTATTTTAGAGGTTTAGAATATATCAGACCAAAGCATCTACAATAGTCAACAATGTACTCCAAATAACCTCCCTACACACAACTAAGCAAGTATGTGCCAAGATTATTTTGCAAGAATACCCACAAGCACAATAAATGAAAGATAATGATTGATGCCCCATTCCTTTCTCTCTAAATTGTAGAGACATCATCGAGAGGTCCTCAGAATGGGTCATTAAGATAAATCATAAGAAAAGATCATAGACAAAAAGTCAGTGTTATCTGTATCTCTTGCCAGGTTTAATATAGCTAAGGTAATTTCTGATGTTGATGTCTACCACAGGAAGGATGTATCCTAGGACATGTTTATTAGATGTTTTGATTAGGATGAGGTGTGTGATAAGCCATTGATACAAACTCCATTGAATTGTTTACCCATGATCTAAACTTTATATTTCTATGCTTATGTTCTCACTTTACGACTTGCGATACTTTCTTTCTATTTTTTTGCCAAAGATTGAAGGTGATGATTTGATTTATTATGGATGAAATTTTATTGCAGGTGAAAGTGAAATGGGATAGATGGTTTTGGATTTTCTAGAATATTTCAATGTTTTTGGTGTTTTGAAAATGTTTTGAGGCTTTTTTTTTATCTTTTTAAAAGTTTATGAATTTTTGATTTCTATTATTTGAGGCTATTTAGTTTTCCAAGGTTTTTGATGTTTTTGTGTTTTTCTAAGTTTTCAAATGTTTTGGGGTTTTTGAGTTTTCAAATGTTTTGGGGTTTTATGGGATTTTGCAAATGTTTGCGCCTTCTTTTAGATACTTGAATGCCCATTTATTTTCAAGTTTCTTTGGAATGTTTAGGGTTCTCTAAACTCTAACCAAGAACTTAACCTAAAGACTATCGAGGGTCCCCGCGGGCCGTATCAGATGAGCCTTTCCTACGTTATATTGACACAAAGACCATGTAGTCTCTATTACGGTACTGCTTTTTTGATTTTGATTTTAATTTTGACCATTTTAGGGATTTTGGTGTTTATGATGTTTTGACGAAGTACATGATTTTGAATGTTTTTGGTTTTTTTTTCTGATTTTGCAAGATTTGGATGTTTTTGGATTTTCAATGAGATTTCCAATAACCTTAAGATATACAAGAACCTGATCCGATCCAGAACGAGTTGCCCCTAGTGTAAAATGATAGACTACCTCGATATAGGAAGGACAAATTGGCCTTAGGAATATGCCAAGTAGTACTAAAGGGGATATGATACTTCACAATACCAAGCTATGATATGGACGCGAATGGGTGATGGAATAAATAAGATGAATGATGTGATGCAAAGAATGATATGATAAAGATCTAAAGATAGATGGAGATGCTTTATTTACACAAGGTGCGTATTTTCCAAGTTTTCACCAAGGTACTTTCCCAAAGTGCCACTGAAGTGGTTTTCACTAGAGGACGATTTTTTTTTACTATTTTCAATCCTTTTCCTTATTTTTTTGGACTTTTGATCATTTTTTGATTTTTTGTATTTTTCATATTTACACCCTTCAAGCTTAGGCATATAACTTTTTAAGATGTAGACTATTGGTTGGTTCCTGCAAGGGTTCACCTTTAGGCATTGATAATTGATATGCTTCCGATCCATAGTTTGTTGTGATGAAAAATGGGCCTAACCCATTAGGCTCAAACTTTCCTTTACTGTCTAGATCTAGAAGATTTTTCTAATTTTGCTTTAGAACAAGGCCCCCTACTTGGAAAGACCGACTCTTGATCTTCTTTTCATAGCTTTGTTTTAGTTAGCTTTGGTATACTTGCAAGTGATTAAGGGTGTTAAGACAACACTCATCTAGGAATTCTAGCTCATTTAGCTGAGATACTTTGTACTCTTCATTAGTGATTAGGTTTTGTAGTGAGACTTTCAGTGAGGGAAGCTCAACCTCAATAGGTAGGATGAATTTTGATCCATAGACCAAAGAGAATGGGGTTGCATCTATAGGTGTGCAACTACTGGTTTGATAGGCCTAGAGGGAAAGATTTAACTACAGATGCCAGTCATGTCTAGCTTCATTGACCATTTTCTTTAGGATTTTAAAAATGGTCTTGTTTGTAGCCTCAACTTGATCGTTGCCCTAGGGGTAATACAGGGTAGAGAATCGATGTTGGATCTTGAATCTTTGACATAGCTCTTTGACATCCTAATTCTTGAAGGGTGTTTTGTTATCTGAGATAAGGGTTTGCAAAACACCATAATGACATATAAGATAATTCAGGATAAATTTGGCAATTTGCTTCTCCGTTATGTAGGTCATAGGAATGGCTTCCACCCACTAGGTAAAGTACTCAGTGGCTGTTATGATGAACTTGTGGCCATTAGATGAGATGGGAGTAATTTTTCCTATGAGGTCAAGTCCCCACTGCAAGAAAGGCCAAGGTGTAACCATGGGCTATAACTCCTAAGATGGAGCATGGATAAGATCTCCATGCTGTTGACACTGGATACACTTTTGCATATACTAATGGGCTTCTCTTTCCATGGTTGGCCAATAGTACCCTGTCCTCAACAGTTTCTTAGCTAAACTCATACCACTAGAATGGGAACCACATATGCCATCATGTACTTTTGTTAAGATAGTCAAGGCTTCTTCTTGGTTAAGACATCGTAGTAATGTCCCCTCAATGCTTCAGCGATATAAGGTATCACATAGGATCACGAATTAGGATGCGTTTTTAACAAAGGTCTTCTTAATGTTGGAGGTGATATTGGATGGGATGGTTCCTCTACTAAGGTAGGTGAATATATCATGATACCATGAGGATCTGGGACCAACAATGACACACACAAATTTAAATTCAGGGATTTTGAAAGTTGGTACGAGAAGTTGTTCTACCAATAATTCACATTGAAGGATGTTGTGCGACATGTCTAACAATGATCCAATTATTTCCATGGCGTCTACTGTTCAATTGTTCATGAGAGGAATCTACTCAAAAGTTATATCAATGAAAAGGTCCTTGATATTCTCTACCATCTTCTTGTAAGGAGTAAGCTTATCACCCTTAGTTTGGTAGTCATCATTGACCTGGTTGATAACCAACTATGAGTCTCTATATACTTTCAACTCTTGTATCTGCCATTGAACTGCTAGATCCTTAGACCTATGATTAGGATTTGTATTCCACAATGTTATTAGTACATGGAAATGATAGCTGGTATGACTTTGGGATATAATCACCTTGAGGTGTGATAAAAAGACTACCCACCCTTGATCCATGTTGGGTAAATGATCCATTAAAGTACATTTTCCACTAATAGGTTAGATTGACAAGGAACATTATTCATTAGGGAATTCAGATATCAAAGGGTTCTCTACATAGATAGGTGCTTCTGCTTGTTGGTCTATGATCACTTGTCCTTTGATTTCCTTGCGGTCCACATACTCTATGCCAAATTCAATCAAGATCATCACCCATTTGGCCATTCACGCCCTGAGATTTGCTTTGGATAACAAGTATTTCAATGGGTCGATCTTTGCAATAAGCTTGATTTGATGTGATAGTATGTAATGTATGAACTTTTATGAAGCCAAAACCACCACTAAGCATGCTTTCTCAATGGGTGAATAGTTCGTTTCCTAGCCCACCAAGGTCCTACTGATGTAATAGATTGCTCTTTCTTTTCTATTACCATGTTGTAATAGGGAAGAGCACCCATCGCTGATGTTGTTGGAGATATATAGGATCAATATTTGTTTGGTATCAACAACATAAGCACTAGAGGTGTCAATAGGTAGTCCTTGATCTGTTGGAAATATTTATCGCACTTCTCATCCCACTTGTAAGTTATTCCTTAATGGAGAAGATGCGAGAAAGGGTGGATTTAATCTGATAACTATGCTATGAACCTTCTGATGGACTACTTTGAACTTCCTTGTAACCTCTCACCGTTTAACTTTTGTGGTGGTTCCATGTTTAGGGATGGTTTTACTTTTGTTGGACTATTTTCTATCCGGGTGCTACCACACAGTGGTTTACAATTTTTGAGAGGAGCTGATTTTTGCTGAAATCACATATTTTTAGAAAATATAATGATTTAAGCCTTAAAAAGTTCCATTTTTAAGGATTCCACTTGAAGAGTTTGACTACCACCCAGATCAAACCCCTTGGATAGAACCTCGCGAAGTTTTAAACCATACCTATAAATGAGTCTCTTTACACCTATCAAAATGTCACAAAAATCACTTGATTTAGTTAGATCAAATAAATTCATTTAAAATTTATTTCAAATGATTATGGTATTCCCTCAAAACTAGTTATCCAACAAATATAATTTTAATATGTTTAGGTTTTGTTATGTATTTGTTTTTTTTAGTTTTATTAAACATAGGTTTTCTAATGAAAATGAATTTTGTTCTTTCACATGTGCAAAATAGAAATTAATAAATTTTTTTTTTGAAAAATATGAGTGCACTAGATATTGAAGTCCTTGATCCAACAAAAGAATAAAGTTGAATTTTGATATATACAAAAAGTTACGTTATTATACAAATGTGTTGTGTTTGAATTGTAATTAGTTTGACTTTGAAACTTGATTAAGGAAAATGTTCAATAAAAACTATCTAACTAAGTAAGAACTAGATATCATAGTTAAAAACTAAATTCATGAATTATAATTTATCTCTTTATGAAAAAGTTGTGTTATACTAAGCAGGCATCATTTTTAAAATGTTGTTCTCTCGAAAACATCTTATGTGGGAGATGGAAAAGTTAGTAATCTCGATTCCAAAATTTTGAAAAATATTTTTGGAATCTCCAAACAAATTTTATGAGACTTAGTTTGCACCATTCAAATTCCTCGCTTAGCTTATATAAGGTGCCCTCGAATTTGAAGATTTAGTTAATAATAATAATTTCAGTAGTTCAATTTGGCCAAAATTGTAAACCACTATTGTGGGATCACACATCCCTCCTTTGTGACACGATGTATCCAAGGAGCTTCCCACGATGTGTGTGGATCAAAAAATTCTCCCTGAAAATGACTCGTGATGCAAATAATTTCCCACTCTACCAACATACATCTACTTTGATATGTGATGTTTATCTATTCTCAAACCATAAAATACAATTTTTCTAACCTTATGTTGTTTTTCAATGTGCAGACACAAAACAACTCTAAAATAAACCACTACGTGCAACTCCCCAAAAATGTACTCTATATAAAGGATTGATAAACTATGTTTTATATTTGTAATTTATTTCATAAAAAATCATTGTGTATAGAGAACTACCATGATTTGGAATGTACTAAATAACCTCTTTCACTTTTCATCAAGAATGTTCACAAATTATAGTATTTATCAAATGAATAAACTATAACTTATTTAATACTATGTGGATGGTCTTTTATTACTAAGCAAGAAATATTGGTAGTCAAAACTTGATGGGGTGTGATTGACTGTGATAGCAACATATTCTTGGGCTAAGTGTGTCTTTTACTTACATGATTCTTAGAAGGTTTGTACTTGATCTCGTTAGTAAAGTCCATACACCTAAATGTTATATTTGATCTGGTTAGTAAAGTCCATACTCAGTAGTTATATTGTGGTTTCCTACAGTCACTTGAGAATGCATGTTCCTATTTTCATTGTAGCTATCAACAAATACTATCAACGTATTCCTTGCAACCCTCCTAGGCACAAGTGCTAGTCTAGTGATTTAGAGGAATATGTGGACGAGATTGATTCTCAAAAGAAAACAATGTTGCTTGGGCATACAATAGATCTTTTTCCAATATATATTAGGGGGAAATGGGAAAAATATTTTCATTCACAAGATATATAAACATGTATTTTGGTTTGTTAAGGTTGCTTTGTTTTCTTTAGAATAAAGAGAAGGGTTGAACTCTCCAAGTTGTGTAGAATCCATAGAAGAGTTATGGAAGGTTGTTTTAGTTAAGGATATTAAAATATATGGTAGAAATGAGCTTTTGAACCTTTTGTAAAAAGAGGCTGAAGCAATCTCAACAAGTATTAAAGCTTCAAATTGTGATTCGATTCATTATCTTAGTGAAGTATCCACGAACAGCTCTGGTACATTGCATCCTACTACTTGTGTGATTGATTTTTGGGTATCTTAATGTGTGAAAATTGGAGATTGGTGGCACTAAAGGATGGAGGAATTTCCATCATCTCAAGTCAACTTCTCACTTTGAGATGGTGTTTTGCATGAGAAGCATTTTTGCTTTATTTTTTGTTTTCCTTGTTAATGCTAATGGATTTCAAGAATACATATATATTGTGAAGTTTTCTTTTTGGAGATAGGTAAGGGATTTGATGTTGAACTTGATATGGATTATTTTCCAACGATTTTATGAGACTATGATCGATAATTATACCCTTCCAGGAGGGTCATCAGACAACTTGATGGAGCCCTATGTTTACGGTGCTCAATATGGATTTTTATTGAATAATTAAAGAATTAGTGATTCAAGAGTTAAAAAAAATGGTAGTCTAAGAACTTAGGAATTCAACTCAAATCTATACCCTTCCAAGGGTCACAAGGCAACTTGATGGAGTTTCGCTTGATTTAGGATTTGTTTCTTCAAAGGAATATCTTCTGAAAAATGTATATCTATTTTGTAATCAACAAGTTTTATCACATAAGCCTTAAGGTAGGGTCCTTTAGCAAGGTGATTTTTTTGTTTCAAGAATAATGTAATAAGGGGGGGAATATTAGCATAATTAGTATATTACATCATATGTCTGGCGGTGGGTGTTTGAGTATATAGTTAATCTGTTTATTCAACTGCTTCCTCCTTCTAGAACTACTTCTTCCTTTGTATAAATGCTTTGGGATCATCGAATAATATATATTAAGCTTTATAGATCTTCAATATATAAGATGAAATTTTGATACTATATTTAAAATTATATCTATGGTTATGTTAATTATATGTTTCATGTTATTTATTTCCTTTTATTATGCTTAATGTTTAATAAATTATAATTATAAATCTTGATATCTAAAGTCAACTAGGTTATTTCATCACTATGAGTATATATGTAGAGATCTAAGTTAGTGTAAGGAAAAAATGCACACACAGTAGTAAAACATAAGCAATTACACACACAAATAACCTAGATAAATGAGTTGGGATTAGAAAGAATCATTGCCAAACTAAATGTAAAAACTAAATGAATTTAAATATGATAACGCAAATTTTGAAGGAGAGAAAATATTATAAATTTGTCAAAAATAGATTGGCTAAGGTGTTGAATTTGTATGACTATTTTAGAATCCACAAATTGGTTGTGTTTCACTTTGGTTCAAATTCATGATTATGAAACTAATCTTCACAATTATGGAATTGATTTGGCACAAGAAACTAGACATATGCTTGTATAAATGAATTGATAGAATTTTGATACTTGAAATTTTCTCACCCTATTCTTCTAACATTATTTAAATCTAAGTAAATGTTTACAAACATCTTTAGAGAATCTATTGAACTGTGAGGGGCATGTGAACTACCTAATCAAACTTTTAACAAATCACCTAAGTTATGGCTTTGAGCTAAAAAATGAAGACAATAAGCATGCATGAAATGGTGCCTCTAGGATCATGTCATAAGTAAACAATACAAAATGGATTCTCCTTTCAGCGCCTTTGGCCTAGATGCTATTTTTAAATTCTAGTATTTTCTTAATGATTTTAAAATAAATGAATATGTTCTTAAATACAACAACATAGTACAAAAATCAACATAAACATGTGTAAGATCAACTTATAATAAGAGTAACTTAATGAAGTTTACTTTTGAATTTAAAATTTAAGAATTCAAATTTTAGATCCATAATGATAAAAATGTCTTGAATCAAATCTCTACGTAAAATTTAAATCTAGAATAGCGAATAATAAATCTCTAAAATAAATGATAATAAATCTTTAAAATATAATGACATATTAAACTAAATTTAATTATATTTTTAGTTGACAGGCTACATACAGTGTAAGATTTGAGCCTGAAACAAGTCTCATGTCCGCAAACTACTATTGAGTTGTCAGAAAACAAATTCCATCTGTCATTTAATGGTAAACCCATTGTTGTATAATGGTAAAAGCCTCCAAAACCTCACTTATCACATAAGAGCCAGATAAATATTGATTTGACAACCAAATGTGAACATTCTATTTCCATTTATAATGTTTTTTGTAAATTTGATGGCAAATTAATTTGTTTTTCATTTAGACTGCTTTATGTTTTAAATTTGAATGCAAATATTTCATAATAGATAGTACTTAATTTCTTTAAGGAAAAAATCTAGATTTGTCTAAATTTATGTCATTCAATTATTTAACACAATAATTAATTATTTAATCCAATCACATGCAACTAGAATTTATCATGTACAAACATATATTCTCTAACATATTAACATACATATAGTTTTCTATCGACCCTAATCCTTGAACCTCCTTTAATTGCTAGTGCTAGTCATCATTACGATTAGAACTTCTATTTCATAGAAAAAAAGGTTAAATTTAGTGAGAACGTCTATGCGACATATTCAATGTTTTTTTCCCAAAAGCCGCAACCTACCCTCGCACCAACTTCGACCTATTATCACCTAAAAAGTCGGGTCAAGACATCCACTTTCTATGCTTACGTCTTTCATGCTCACACGAAACAACTCAAAATCTTGGGCGGCTATTCTTTACATTAAAATTATAGAGAGCACCAGATATTCTTCCACGCGCAACGAGTCTAGAAATTAATTAACAGAGAAAATATATATTTTGCAGAGTCAGAAGGAAACCTACTCCAAGAAGAGAACATGATGATGACATTTTTATTTCTCATGTGAAACCTAACGACAAGTAGTCTACCTAATTCACTTACTGAATAAGATCTAGTTACCTTAATCAGAAGCCTGTGTGTTTTTGTACACAGAAGCACTGGCTTGTCTCGCATGCGATCTGAGAAATGGGCAAAGGCGGTGTAACAGTGGCGTTTTTATTGTTAATGGTGTTTTGCGGGAAAAGAGCAGAGGCAACGGACAAGACCATCGTATTCTACATGCACGACATAGTGAGCGGACCGAGCCAGACGGCGAAACCCGTTGTTCCGGATGGGTCCACTAACAATTTGGTCTTCGGTTCGATCACGGTTATTGACGACCTGCTAACCCAGACGGCCGACCCCTCTTCGACTGTGGTAGGAAGGGGGCAGGGCATGTACATCACGGCGGCCCAGGATGCTTCCACTCTTTTGCTCGTTTTCACGGCCGTGCTCACCAGTCCCGAATATAGTAACAGCACCTTTAGCTTGCAGGGCGCCGACGAGATTACGCAGGCACAGAGAGATATTCCTGTTCTTGGAGGGACCGGCATGTTCAAATTCGCTCAGGGTTATGCAACCATGGAGACCGCCTCTCTCAGCGGATTTAACGCCGTGCTCAAATTTACCGTCTTTTTGCGTTATTAGCTACTTCAGTTCTCGGTTTTGTTCGTGGCTGTAGACTTGAATGCCAAATCCTCTCATGTACTCTTCCACTCACTGTAAAAGATTCAGTCATTGATTTCAATAAAATTTAAAGCTTTGAATGTGAATTTGCTCTGTAACACATATTTCTGCGCAAGAAACTATTTTCAGGAAATTTATGATATTTTAAGGTCGCCGATAAAGATCAGATCGTGAGGTAAACCTATATTTCCTTTTTTGATTGATATCATGTTATGGTCTCTTCTTTCTTGATTCAGTCGAAGCAAAGTGACAGAACATTTTTATTCAGTTCACTGTTTGTGCTTTTAGGGTTTGCAGTCTACCTTACATTTTGTTTTTTTATTAGAATTTGGTTATTTGTTCGAAATCTGAGTTCTTGTTTGTCCTTTGCTTTTAAGAGGAAGAAAAAAAATTGTATACTGTTCTTTGAAAATTAATGTTAATGAGTCTTTTTAAACAAACAAAATCTTTGAAAATAGACTATCTTGTTCACTCTTCATTCTCATGATGAATCACTGTGTGATCTGAAATGTTGAAAAAATCAGCACACAATCAAATCCAGAAGCAACAAAATTAAAATTCATATGAATTATAAGAATCTAATTACAATAATAAATAAGAAATTCTTTCAATGTAAACTTGACTTAAATGAACAACTTACACATCTTTTTATGATACATATATTATAACTACAATTTTGTAAATTTAAATTGTACTATTTAATATCAAAAGCTTGCCAAACGTATGCTTAAATTATTTTAAGAAAAGATTGAATTTAACCATATATGATGATTTTTGTTAGTTGATTTTCATGATGATTGGGGTGGGGCATCCATGACGTCGAAGTTTGGTTAGTTGGGTAGGGAGAAAGTCCACGATCCATTATACAACTTGGGAAATTTTCTGATTATAATAGTATTTAGCCAATAATATTATGTTTAAATATAAAAGCCAACCAAAAAGAGTCCTGTCTCAATAATTTCACCCGACAAAGACACGTTTTTTGATGAATATGTTGGAGTGTACTTGTAGGTACTCACGTTCCGCCACTTTCATTTATTTCCTGAATATTCTATTCAGTGTTTTTGGCTCTTTTGGAAAGAGTGGAGGGGGGTAATTTTTAAAAGGAAATGTACATTGAATATTACGGATGTATAGATTGAACTTAGTAATAGTAGTTAAAAGGAAATGGTTGATAACTGTGGGTATTTATAGATTTTTGGTTAAATATTAAACATTGTATATTTATATATTTAAAAGTTATTATATGTATTCTTTAGTAAATGAGGTTTAAATATTTGTGTATGATAATTATTTAATAATATTTTAAAGTTTTGTTTATAAGAAATAAAGTTGATTGTATGTTGTGGTCTAATATACATGCATTCAAGATACGAGGTTATGAATATTTGTAACATGTTTTTGATTCAAAGTATTCTAAAGATGTAATTTTGTAGAATTCTATGATGTGTTGTTATATTTAAAACAATTATAGTAATTATGCTTAAAAAGTTTGTTATATTCAATAGTTAAGGATAAAACTTGTCCGAGTTATCTTATCAAGCATTCTCCCAATGCACATTCACTTAGCAAATAAACAATAAGAGGAAAGAGATACATAACTATGTCAACCAAAAATGAATTAAAGACTTGTTTGTTAATTGGGCATGCCTCATAAACATGTATGCCAAATGTGTGACAATAAACTCCATATGTTGCATATAACAATATGGGTGAAAGGGGTGTGGTTTAGCATTTAGGGTTATTGTTGTTAAGATGAAATACACCCTTTGGAGAGTGGTGTGATGACTCTCCTTCCAACTAACAAAATGGAAACACTCCTAGGTTGTGGGTGACCTAAAACTTGAAGTGGATCTCTAGAGAAGGTTGGTTCCCCTAATGTAACACTTAAAATAACTTATTTTGATGTTGCTATAAGGAAAAGGGACCAAAAAAAAGCATTAATTTGAACCTAAAACTTGAAAAAAGGTGATACAAAGAATGTTTAGTGATTTGTAATTGCTTAAGCATACACAATATGATTAATGAAGCCAACACACCATACATAACTCGAGATTTGACATGTTTTTGCATAACTAAAGTTTATAACAATATTCAAAAGGAATGCCAAATGACTTTTAAGAACTCAGATGCTGATTTTTCATTGTTGAAACTTGCATAAATTTGATAAAACACAAACTATGACCTACAAAAAAATGTACAATGGCATAAAGGTAAAGAAATAAGACTTCAAATCAAGGATATAATCAATATTATCACAAGAAGATCAATCATTTCTTGATAATACATAATACGTAACTATGAGAAGGTAAAAAAAATATATGATTTTTTATTAATATAAAGGTACATACAAATGATACAAGTTTATTTTTATAGTTGTGACCCCTTGAAAATCAAAGATCTCTCTATTACATAAATTATTTCTTACATATATTGAGAGTACACAACATCATGGAGAGAATGTAGGGCATGAATCCTTTGAGAATTAATGATGACAACTTGCTAGGGCACTCAAAAAATTTCTCCTAACTTGACTACCTCAAGTTCTCCTCCAAACCCATCATGTTGGGCATACAAATAAAGCTTGCTAACTTTTCTTTGGTAAAAGTTTGAAAATGCATCTTAGAAAATTTGAAAATAGACTTAAAAAGGCTTGACAACTAGTCTTAATCTCCATAGATACTTGCATGATGGTCAAACTATTGTGACAGGTGCCTTGGAAGTGGTAACTACTCTCCAACTAATCCTTGCATAAACATATGGCATGTATGTAATAATTTTAACTACCTTGGTCAGAATAGGAAGATATTTTCTCCATTATAAAATGGAGTTGTATCATCAAGTCTTCTTTAAGGCTTAAAACAACCTTATCTCTTCCAGTCATATTTCTTCCATGTTGAGCACTTGGTGGACAATATTGGCATGTCTTAGAACCCTAAAAGATATGTCTAGTATTAATGACACTCTCTACCTCAACCATACTTGATTTTCCTTCATAAAGGGTGATCCCACAATACTGGTTTACAATTTTTGGCCAAACTAGACATTGAACTATTTTTTTTTAACTAAATCTTCACTTTCGGGCACCTATAGCTGCTAAACCATGAGGAATTTGAAGATGATGCGAACTAGTGATTTGTGAAATTTTGTCTATAGATTCTAAATATATATTTTTAAATTTTTTTTTTGAATTAGATTGCATTTATTTTCCATCTCCTTTGAAAACTAGTGTTTATCAGTAAACACCATATTTAAGGAGTGATGCTCACCATAAAGAACATAAACTTTTTTCTATGAAGGATAAAATTCTAATTTTTTCAAATTTAGCTTTGTAACTACGATATCTAACAAGTCCATTTGGTTTCATAGTGTTTTATTGACTTTTTTTTCCTTAATCAAGTTTTGAAGTCAAACCAATTACAATTCAGACATAGGTAGACTGCAAACAACATAACTTTGTTTGTATGTATTGAAATTCAAATTTTTTTACTAGATCAAGGACATCAATACCTAGCCCAAACATATTTTTCAATTTTTTTTATAATCTACTATTTTTCCATATGTGTAGAAAATAGAGCTTGATTTTTGGTGAAAAACCTATGTTTAATAAAACTAAAAAAAATACATAATAAAACCAAAATATATTAAAATTATATTCAATGGATAACTCATTCTGAGGACTACCATCATCCAGTTGGGTCTGTGAAGTTTCCTCCATTTTTAGCCTCAACTTGAGCTTTGAAAGGAAATTTATTGTAGAAATTTGGTGCAAGAAGGGGAGAAGGGAAAAATTGGGGGTTTGCTCAACCCCCCTTTGAGTGAATGCCCCTTGACCTTTCAAGCAAAGGGGAGTTCACTCGAAGGGGGTTCAAGTGAACCCCTTTTGGGTTAGAGCGACCCCCCCTTCTGCAAACCCCCAAAACCAAAAATTTTCTTCATGGGTGCGTTTTTTGCAATTTTCCTTCCTCAACAGAATTGTAAACCAGTTTTGTGGGATCACCCTAAAACACAATCCATGGTTCTCTTAAAGACATAAATAACCATAATAAATTCTTGATACCCTATCTTTCATAGGTTGGTATTCATTTGTTTTGTGATTGTGTATATTTTCCTAATATGATATCATGTAGTCTCAATACCATAAAATATTGGATACTAAGGCTACAGGTTCTTAAGTATCAAAATATGCTTGAAAATGGTCTAAAGAACCTTCAACTTATTCTTAATACAAAAAAAACTATAGGTTTGTCATATCATTGTCCTTTGTTTATATGGGATTATCCTTGGTTTCTTACCTATCTTGATGATTAAAATGTGAATGCAAAGGCTTGATTTATGTTGTCTCCCACTTCTCTTGACTAGTATGACCATCATACAACAAAATGAATTGTTTATGAGCTTTTTTATGAAATTATATTTTTAAGGATCTCTATCAATGGTATTATTTATGCCTCAGACTTGCATAGAGTTTATCCTTGAAACTTAGAGACATGATATCCATGTTGTTTGACTTGCGAATTACCCATTAGTACTTTTAGACAACATGATTTTCACAATAGTGATGATGGAGTATTATCATCATCCATTATCATCGTGTTGCCTTGTCTTTGTTGCTTCATGCATATCACAAGAGCTCGCACATGGGTGTAGAAACCTCACTGTCACTTTAATAATGAGCACCACTATATAAAATTTACACATTTTCTCAGTCTCTCTTTTATTTTGATCCCTTTATGGTGTTTTCCAACACTTACTAGTGCTCCATAAAAGCTCCCATAGCATTTCTAAGAATTCTAGGGCTAGCATAGACCGTAGGACTTAAACTAGCCACCTCAAGACCATACTCACATGCTATATTGATGGATGTCATTCCATTGACATAAGTGGGATCTATCTATATGGTTATAAGCTCAATTTATAGGTCGGACAATACCATTGTAGTGCATGGATTTAGCTCATTGCAACTTTGGTTGAGCTTCTTTTCTTAAAAAATGTGACAATGTGTCATGGTTCCTATTGAAAAAAAGGTGAATGAAAGCTATAATATGAAATTATGCAAGTGAATTCAAATATTAAAATCAAATTACTAAATTGGATTTAAAAATGTAATTACAACATACATCACAATATAAAAATCAGGAAACAAAATGTGACACCAAATTTACGTGGAGAAACCCTTTTGGGAAAAAACTCCACATGAGAAAAGAGGGAAATTATATTATTAATCTTCAAATGAGAGTACACAATAATACACTCCACTACTGATATTTTATCAACTCGGTAGCACCTTTTTACTTGCAAGGACTCAGTATGAAGAGCTACCATCTCATGGCTCCAATTTATAGAAATTATGGGAGGTAAAAACATGAATGGTATACCAAAACAAGACATACAAAACCACTTGAAAAAAATTTGTCACCCTTCTTGGAAAACCAAAAGATATAATAAAATATTAAATGGAAATTACAATTGTCCAACATGGGTGCCTAGCCCATAGCCTATCCAACTCCTGACTTTTCAGATCTTCTCTGATGACCCTTTTGCTCCTTGATGGAACACCAACAAACACCTTTGCTGCTCTAATTTTTGGTGCCCCATCCAAGACCTTTCAACTCCCAAAGTGCATGCTTGGAAAAATGCCTTATCGGTTTTTCATGTGTAACCTCCATCAAAATTAAGTCGTCTCTTTAAAAAATAGTTACAACATGCCAAAATGTAATAAATTTCTCTATGCCCCATAAAACACATTCCAAGGAACATGGAGACATATAAATGAAATAGCTCATTACAAGGTTAATGTCACCTTATCCTAACATTCTCCCACTTGATATTATATGTTATAATTACATCCAAGAGATAAAAATTATAAAATCAAGTATAGTGATCAAGGTCCGTGGCCTTTTTGCACCAAGAGAATTTATCTATAGTCACTGGCTTCATAAGAGAATCTATAAAATTATCCAAATTGTCAACATTTTCAATCAAGACCTTACCATTTTCTACCATTTCTCACATAAAACGATACTAAACATCAACATTCTTAGGACGAGAATGATACAAAGGATTTTTGGTCAACAAATAGCACTCTGGCTATCACATCCAATCCTCACTATCTTATAATCAAAACCAATGTCATTACCGAGCCTTTGTAACCTTAGTGTCTCCCGAGAGGCATGTGTAGCAGTCTGTATACTATTCTTCAGTGGTGGACAATGCAATTGTAGGATGCCTCTTACTCATCCAACTCACTACACCTCCAAATAAAGTAAATACATAGCCATTAGTGGACCTTCAACTATCCAAGTCACATTCCCAATCTACACCAATAAATACCTATATGTCAAATGACTTGACCATATCATTGATGGATGTCATCCCACTGACATAAGGGATCTATCTATGGCTATAAGCTCCACTTTATAGGTCGGACAATACCATTGTAGTGCATGGATTTAGCTCATTGCAACTTTGGTTGAGCTTCTTTTCTTAAAAAATGTGACAATGTGTCATGGTTCCTATTGAAAACAAGGTGAATGAAAGCTATAATATGAAATTATCCAAGTGAATTAAAATATTAAAATCATATTACCAAATTATATTTAAAAATGTAAATACAACATACATCACAATATAAAAATCAGGAAACAAATGTGATATCTAAATTTAATACGTGGAGGAAACCCCCTTTGGGAAAAACTCCACATGAGAAAAGAGGGAAAGTATTATTAATCTTCTAAATGAGAGTATATATTAATACACCTGCATCACCATATTTTATCAACTCTAGAGCACCTTTTACTCTGTAAGGGACTTAGGTATGAAGAGCTTTCACCATCCTCATGGTTCCAATTTTATAGGAAATTCGAGTGGAGGTAAAACACGAAATGCGGGCGCAACAAAACAAGACATGTCCGGCAACCATACAAACAACAAACGAAAACCCAGCGCCAACTGTCCCGACATAAAGCCCAGCACCTGCAGTTTCATCCTCCTGGACACTCCAATGCATCCTCCACACAGCCATGTCAGCCCATGTCTCTGTCCCAGCCCCCAGGGGCATGCCAGCACACAACAGAAAGCTGCTCTTGCTACAGCCCTGCCCTGTGTCACACAGTTCTGCTGCAATGAGATTCTATGGAATATTATGGGAGATATAAATGAAGGTTCAGCTGGCAGCAGCATGCCATTTTATCTGCAATATTCTTCTGATTTGATATTAGAGGCAGCAGGGTTTCATAACGAAGATTACAAATTATAAAATCATGCATAGTGGATCGGGCAACCGTGGCCTCTTTGCACCAAGAGAATTTATCTATAATAACGGGTTTCAGGAGAGAATCATATATAAAATTATCCAAATTGTCAACATTTTCAATCAAGACCTTACCATTTTCTACCATTTCTCACATAAAACGATACTAAACATCAACATTCTTAGGACGAGAATGATACAAAGGATTTTTGGTCAACAAATAGCACTCTGGCTATCACATCCAATCCTCACTATCTTATAATCAAAACCAATGTCATTACCGAGCCTTTGTAACCTTAGTGTCTCCCGAGAGGCATGTGTAGCAGTCTGTATACTATTCTTCAGTGGTGGACAATGCAATTGTAGGATGCCTCTTACTCATCCAACTCACTACACCTCCAAATAAAGTAAATACATAGCCATTAGTGGACCTTCAACTAGATCCAAGTCACATTCCCAATCTACACCAATAAATACCTATATGTCAAATGACTTGACCATATTATCATTATCATGATAACCCAAATAGTAATATGAAGCACCACAAAAATATCTAAACACCCTCTTAACAAAAGTCTAATGCTCTTTGTACTAGCATTAGACATAAACCTGCTTAGAACTCCCACTACTTAGTCTATATCTGGTCTAGTACAAACCATTGCATACATCAAAATACCAATGACACTAACATAAGGAACCTTAGATATATCCTCAAAACCATCATATCTAAGCTCAACTTAGTACCAACTAGAAATGGCATGCTAATTGGCTTACAATCATGCATATTAAACATTTGCAAATGGTATCAACATACCTGCTTTGAATTCACCAAGGATTTCTATGACCTTGATCTCTACTGATCTCCATCCCAATAATATATTTTATAGCCCCCAAGTACTTCATATCAAATGTGCTAGAAAGTTATGTCTTGAGCTAACTAACCATCACCTTCTTGTTATCAATAAACAACATATCATCAACATGAAAGACAATATTAAAATTTGATTATCAATAACCTTAATATAAACACAATGATACTCCTCAATCCTAATAAAACCCAACTTCAATGACAAAGAATCAAACTTTTGGTACCACATTTCAGGTCACTATTTCAAACTGTACAAATATCTCTTCAATCTACTACAAAACACCATTAGGTTGTCACATATAAATTTCCTCCTCAAGATCCCCATACAAGAAACAATTTTTAACATCCATTTTATCTATATCAAAATCACAAGAAACATCAATAGATAATAGGAATCTAATATAAGTCAATTTAGTAACATGATAAATTTTTTTTCAGAAATTAACTCCCTCTCTCTAGGAGTAGCCCTTAGCCACCAATCTATCATTGTACCACTCTAACTGGCCATCTACTCTAATTTTTTTTTTAAATACCCACTTGTAACCAATGGGATTTCTTCCTTTGGGAAAACTAACAAGGTCCCAAGTGTCACAACTATCCAAAACCATCTTCTCCTCCTACATGGCCTACAACAAAGACTCACTTCCCTTTGAAGAGAGCCTCCTTGAAAGATCTTGGTTCATCATTAGTACTCAACAAAACAAATATACAATGGTAATCTAATGGGCTATAACTATCAACTAGATTTTGTTTCCTTGTGGATCTTCTCAAGGTAGGAGTAGTGGGCACTACTTTTTCTTCTTCTTTTGTGTTCTCATCCTACACATCCTCTAAACTATCTAAAACCTCTTCTTCTTCTCCATCCTCAGATCCATCTATTTTTTCCTCCACATGTGCATCTTCCCTCTTCTCAATAATTGTCTTGAAGTGCATTATCTTTGTCTTATCTTTCTCCTTTGGTTGTTCTTCTCTTGAGTAAGCTCTAAACTCCCTAAAATTCACATCTCTAGAAAATATTGTTTTATGGGTTAGAGGATTCCAAAGATTATTTAACCTTTTACATTCTCAACGTAACTAATGAAGATGCATTTATGAGCTTTTGGATCCAGTTTAGAATGCTTCTCTTGAGGAACATGAAAAAAATCCTCACAACCAAAGAACTTTAAGTGTTAAATATAGGGCTTTCTATGTATCCACACTTCATAATAAGTTTTATCAACAAGATTTGATGTTCAAGAAGATATATTAATCAAATAATAAGAAATACCAACCGCTTTTGGCCAAAAGCATCTATCAAGATTAGCACCACTCAACATGCTCCTAGCTCTTTCCATTAATTTTCAGTTCATTCTTTCTACTACCCAATTTTGTTGGGGAGTATAATGAGTATTCTTTTGTCAAAAAATACTTGCATGCTTATAGTTCACTCATCACATTCCTTAGAAAAATATTCACCACCATTATGAGATCTCAATAATTTTACCTTATAAAATGATTGCTTCTCAAATAATGCCTTAATTCCTTAACTTAGTGAAAAATTCAGGCTTAGAATGCGTAAAATAAATCCATGTGTATCTTGAGACATCATCAATGAAAGAGACATATAATACTAAGATTTACCCAAAGAGTCAACATCCACTTGTCCACATACTTTTAAATGAATGATCTCTAATAAGATATTTTCTTTATTAGTTCCATTAGGAAATAGAGAACTATTTTTTTTACCAAACACACAATTCCCATAGAAATCATTTTTCCCAACAAAATAATAAAAATATTGTCAACCAATTTTTTATTAAGAATGGTCTTAAGATATTTTTCACCAATGTGACACAATCTATGGTTCCATAATATGCATGGATTTTCAATACTAGTTACATTGGAA
Organism: Sequoia sempervirens; assembly: GCA_007258455.2. Lineage (NCBI taxonomy): Eukaryota > Viridiplantae > Streptophyta > Pinopsida > Cupressales > Cupressaceae > Sequoia > Sequoia sempervirens. The sequence continues at coordinate 1,759 of VDFB02356677.1, read as the reverse complement.
GTTACATAAACTAGAGGCATTTAGCTTGAAAAGAGCCCATATCGAAGATCATTTAGCTATCACCAAACTCCCTCTTACCAACTTGCAACCAAACTTGTCAAATATCACATGCATTCTAGAATTATTCAACTTGGATATTGAAAGTATATTTCTCACAAGTCCTAGAATATGCAAATCATCGTCAAGATATTTAATCCTCCCAGATCGCTAAAACACAACTTTTCCTTTCCCTTACAAAAAATCTTCTTAGTGTTTTTTTCACCAAGGAAAACATATCTCCCATCTTTTTAAGTAGTAAACCACTCATTGTGAGGAGTCATGTGGTAGGATAAACTTGAATCAACAAGCCAAGAATCATTATTAACAGAGTTACCTGAAATAAATAAAGTGGAAAAATCATCATCAGAGGAATTTTCGATGGAGGAATCAACATTATTTTTATTTTCCGTACACTCCTTCACATTCCCTCTTTTCCCACAATTCCAACACTTTACTCTTCTCTTTTCGAGGGTCTTAGAACATCCTTTAGACTTATCCCTCTTTTTATCCCCTTTAGGCCCTTTTTATTTGGACTTTCCTCGCACATGCAAGGCATATTGGGAGCCAACATTCATTGGATTTATCCTCATCTCCTTTGAAATAAGTATGGAATAATGTTGTCCACCTTTGGATCTGCATTACCACTAGTTATGGAAACAATTAGATTTTCCCATGATTCAGGAAAAGAACAAAGAAACAAGATACATTTATTTTCATCTTCGAATTTAACATCTACTAATGCAAGTTGAATTATAATGAGATTAAAGCATTTAAATGGTTTGCAATAGAATCACCATCTTTCATTTTTAATGAATATATATGTCTTTTGAGAACAACTTGTTTGAAAAACTTTTAGATTGATAAATATCACCTATCCTCTTCCACAACTTGTATGTGGTGTCTTTTACAAAGACATTCAAAAGGACATAATCTATGAGACGCAACTGTATGGTTCCTTGTGCCTTCTTTTCTAACTTTTTTGAATCTTCATCAGACATTGTAGTTTTTTTAATCTCTTGTGAAACTAACAACCATTGATTTCTCTCTTCAAGGAGATCATTCATCTCTAGTTTCCACATCTCATAGCTTGTGCCATTGAATTTCTCAATATCCTAGTGAGAGGTAGAAGCCATGCTAAAAAAATTCTTTTTATAAATCTATAATATACCACAAGATAAAATCTCCCACTACAAATACTTACCTTGAAGAACTTGACATGAAACTACCATCTCATGGCTCTAATTTATAGAAGTTGTGGGAGGTAAAACCACAAATGGTAAACCAAAATAAGAGGTACAAAACCACCTGTAAAAACCCATTCCCCCTTCTTGGAAAACCAAAATACATAGTAAAATATTAAATGGAAATCACAAGGCTCCAACATGGGTGCCTTTCCCATAACCTATCCAACTCCTAGCTTTCTAGATGCTCCAATGACCTTTCCACTCCCTGATGGAACATGAATGAACACCTTTTCTTCTCCAATCTTGGGCACCTCATATAAGGCCGTTAAAATCCCAAAGTGGACACCTAGGAAAGATTCCTTATCCAATTTTGATGTGTAAGCTCATCCAAAATTAAATCCTCTCTTTAAAATATAATTACAAAAAATGCCAAAATTAAATGAATTTCTCTCATGTCCCCTAGAACACATTCCAAGGAAAGTGGAGACATATAAATGACATAGGATTAAAATTTTAATGCCACCTTATCCTAATAG
>VDFB02356676.1:79248-132287 GCA_007258455.2 Sequoia sempervirens | reverse complement strand
TTTAATAATAATTAATCATTAAAAGCATGTGATAAAGTTATAACTTTATGACTAAAGGGCACATTTAATCTTATTTTAATTAATTGGAAAGAAGCTTCTAGAGGATTGAGTTATTCTTATTGAGAGATTATAAATAGGGATCAACCAAGGCCATTGTGATCATTCAGAATTGATATTGATATTGGATAACTTCTCATTGGCGTTTGGGGAAGGGACCCCGAGGGTTTCTGCCAATGTATCGGCTTTGGAGAACGAAAACTCTGCATTGTATCAGCACACTGAGGTTGTCAGATACCAGCTGAAGGTGCTTAGTTGATTGATTTCATCTAGGAGTCAACATTGTGCTTCATCAGATTTAATTCTTCAGATCTATAGGAGATTGTTCCCGGGTATGCACATCTTTGTAAAATCTTTGAAAGGAAATCAATCAATTTATTTTATTGCTGCTGTAGGGTTTATATTTACATTTGCAGAATTTTAATTTCATGCCTGCCAATTTTTGAGAAAACAGAATTTTTTTTTAAACCCTAGTCATGTAGCAGCAGAATCAAAGGTTAGAGATAGGCAGGTCTCTTATAGTGGTATCAGAGCCTGAATCCTGCCATCCTATGTTGGGTAAAAATTTTATGAGCAAATGAAAAGAAATCTCAGAATTTAGGGTTTGGGAATTATTGAAATTTGCAGAGATAAAATCAGTCAAAATAATCAGGGGTTTGAATATTATATTGCTGGTGTTTTGAATATACATAGGCAAAAGCCCTAATTCAAATTATATGCATATGAATGGAATTATTTCGATATTTTTGAGAATTGTGGGATTTTATAAGATATTCTGGGTGCCATTTTAGAATTCAGAAAGGACAGAATGCAGTGGTAGAATTTAATATATTCCCGTTGGTCCAAGTGGAACTGTATCATTTGATGGGGGATATGCTTGTATTTCGAGCTTTGGCTAAGGTTGATTCGAGGCACACTGAAGTTGTTTCAAAGTTAAGAAAATTTGTGTGACGGGTTTATTCTAATCGCCAGAAGGAAAGGAAATCGCAGCCCTTGTGTGGAAGATTAATATCAACCCGAAGCTTCTTATAATTGTTATCGTGGCACTTGTATGCCAGCTCGAGTGTCTATAAGGGTAAAGATTAAATCACATGTTCAGGAAAAGACAAGGCATGTATGTTATCGGGCTTCATTGAAGATTAAGAGGAGATTGCACCAAGTAAGGGACATTTCGGGAGCAGTTTAGAAGGAAATCACATTCAGTGAAAAATACGTGTTGAAGACATTTCCAGGGAAAGACAAGTATATACATTTTGCTGTGGCTAAAGACAAAAGCATTGTCGGGAGTAGCTTGAGGAGGTATCGAATATTTTTTTTGAGGACGATTTATTTGATTTAATTGTCGTGAGCTTTGTTTGGAGAAGTCTTTAAGACTCCCAGCCGCAGCCAAAGAGACAAATTTCAGACGAAGGTCTTTGGGAGGTCTACGTGAGTAGGATACTGTTTGAAAATCACGGGAGCAGGACATCAAGCTGTCGGGTGCTGCTTGATAGCAAATATCAATAGAGGAATTCGTCTCAACTTTCACCTGTCGGGAGCTTCTAGTTTGCCTGCTTCATTCTTGAAGGAGCGCCGATTTTATAATTGGGAGCAGCTTTAATAAAAGACAAAGAAGATCGATATAAATAAAATCTATTTCTTATATAAACACCATTTCTCATAAAGTCGGATCAAGGAGTCGGGAGGTGCTTAGAGACATTGAAAAAGCTAAGTCTGGGAAATAATTGATGATTGAGGTATGGACGAATATGTTTCTGGAGACATCTAATTTTATATCGGGCAATCTCATATTCCAGAATTAATATAATAATCGCCTTGGAGAATTATCGGGAGCTGCTTCCTGTGGGAAGAGACAAAAGAGTGATCGCCTTCCTATTGGAATTAAAAATCGGGAGCTGCTTGATTAATTAAATTGCAGAAATTACTCTCAAGGTGCTGCCTCTTGCATAATCCGATAAAGACAAATCCGGAACTTGACGGTGTTGAATTTTATAGATCAGATTTAAATGCACAGGAAATAATTCAAAATCAGAGACAATAACACAGCAGATACCCTGGGAAAACCCTCCACTTGAGGGAGAAAAACCCAGCAACAAAGATCTCTCTTCTCTATATAAATAATGGCAACAATTTGCTTTACAATGAGGCCAATCACAAGGCCAATATTCAGTATCGACACTAGATGCGATAGCAGATAATGATCTGCACTAAATCTGCCTTTGAAGACATTCACAATCTGCTCTTGGTGAAGTTCACACTTGATTGATGTTCGCCCTGTAGATGATCTGCTCTTTGTAAGATATTCACACTGTATATATATCACTGTAAGATGTTCACACTGAATACAGTAATAGCGCTGCATATTCCGCCCTGCAACTTGTGTTCGCATTGGCACTTGATACTTATATTGCACTTGACAGATTCGCTCTTGCACTTGATCAAATTGAATTGAAGTGAATGACCGAACTCTGCTGGTGTCTTTACAATAGACGAAACAAGGAGTATGTATACTGGTTAGGGAGGTCGCACCTCCTCATCTCATAATGTCGGCCCAAAATGTTATTTACAAAACACAAAGGATGTCGGCCAGAAATGTATTCATAAAGAATGTCGGCCTTAATAAATGTCTTTTAATAATTGACCAAGATGAATTCATATTCTTACATGTCGGCTATAATACAAAACAATAAGTATAAGTTGAATAGCCAACGGCTATTATTCAACTTATGTTTCCACGAAGAAGGTGAGCTGGAAGGAGCTACCGAAGCTGCTATAACATTAACAGACGGTTCATCATTTGAAAGTGAATAAAGGCATTGCATTATTCAAAAAAAGTCATCTTTAAGCCATTGAAGGTGAAGAAGCTGCTGGAGATTGTTGACTGGGCATCATATGAAGAAATAAAAAAAGTACCGATAATATTTGTGGAGGAAGACAGGTTCAATTAGAGACAAATTCGATGCTAAAGAGGAGGCCGACAATTTTGCAAAGGAATTAAACTTGTCTCAGCCGCTTTTAATTGGGGAATAAATTAAATCAAATTCCTCTGTAATAATTCTGGGCTCATCCCGTTAAAGGAGCAGCTTCCCAGCATTGTCTCTAGTTTGATTTGGACAAAGGCTTTTGAAGATTCAATGGATTCAATAAAGACAAATTATAAGTGAATCTCTTATGGTGGTAATAATAAGTGTTCTCCAGAGTCATATGGAATCACTGTCTTACAGCAGAGTGTAATTACATCTGTATAATCCCTGTGATTGCTATTAATGATATTGTATGTCACTTAGAAGATCTGCTTTGGTGAACTCTATAGTTTACTATCTGTACAGTAGTATCTTCATTATAATTGGGATTGCTTTATGTTCTGCAATAGCATCAAAGGCAAGGTATTGTAATAACTGAATATTGTCGAAATTCTACAGTCATCAGGTCTGCATTGGCATTATTGTCATAAACCCCCTTTGTCATTGTCTATTAATCTTGTAGGCTAAGACTTACTTGCATTGTGGTTAAGTCTTTGATATGGGAGAATTAAGACTGCAGTTGTAAATTCATCAGTATTAGAATCTTCGGGTCTGCACCTCTGTTGAATTATTGCAGTTGACAAAGCACTGTCAAGTTGAATTCAAGATTGCAGACAATATAAACGAAATTCTGGGATTGCATTTTTTGGACAGTCTTCATTATTGGAAATATTGTGATTAAGGCACTTCTTATATGCAATCCCATATTCAATTGAATGGAATCTAGATACTCTGCAAGACAATTGTTTGACGGAATGTCCAGTTGCTGAATCTGAGAAAACTTACATCAGATTTGAAAAAAATTTGAGATTTTAGACCAGTTTGGTAAGGGACACTTAAGTGATTCAGTGAATAAACAACTTGCATTTGAGGACCAACACTCGTCAGTTCCAGCTAGTTTCAATATGGGTTGGTATAGTATTGTAGGGAAGTCTTGGGAAGAGATTGAACAAGATGCTATCAAGATGAGGGAAAGTTACAAACAGGAAGCCCCTCAACTTCTTGAGGGCTATCAGAGTATTCCTGATGATTTCAAAGTACAATACTCACTTAATGATTATCTGACCTTTGTTGTCACTTTGCATCCTGAACAGATTGGTTTGGTAGAGTATTTCAAGAGGATGTATAAGGAAAAAATTAATGAAGTTTTGGTTGAGCTCATTGATGATGCCACAGATAGAAATAATAACAATACTGATAGTAGTCAAACTATGGAGCATAATCATGATGTTGATGTGATGGTACATGAGGAAAATGTTGTGGAAGGATCTATGAATATTGACATGCAAGTTGTGAGTGTCAAACATGAAGATTACATGAAAAAAGTGACCCATAACAGTTCTGATTTTCATGACAGCAGGATGGAAATTTTGCATCAGCATGAGACTACAGTGACTACACATGTGCAAGATACTGCTATGGGGTTGTCACATGAAAGTACTCAAGAATTGGGTACTAACGATGCATTGTATGTTGATGATTCATGCCTTGGTGAGTTTGATTTTCCATATCAGACCTTAGAAAACAAGCTAGAAGGTTCAGATGTTGACATAGAATCCCAGGATTGCAAGTTGGATGGTGATATGGGTATATTGGAAATGGAAGTGGGTGGAAATACTGTCACATCAGCAGCTTCTACCTCGCCAGTTGAGCCATCCTATGAGGTACATTGCAGCAGTACCTTAGATGTTGAGGTGTGCATGGATGAAAGCACACACAATGCTGCTTATTATGAGGTGAGTGACGTTGATTCAGCCTTATACCACAGTGCAGATGACAAATCAGAAGATTTGTGTGTAGATATTACATCACAAGGGTGTCATCAATTAGCAGCGCAATTGAAGGTTAATGATAGGATGATTGCCACAACCATAGAGCATTTTGATGTTGCTCGTTAGATGCTGGCTACCTTTGGTTGGAGCACTCCTTTGGCAGATGAGCACGGTGATAGTGTTTTTTCCCTTGCAGAGATACATGCACTCCGAGAAGCAATTGGAATGATGAAACAAAATTACCTACAGCTACTTGCAGATAGGGTTTTTCTTCTCGAGTGGGATTGCATTTGTTATGATGCATTGCAGGGAAAGCAGGAGAAGGTTGATGAGTTCACTCATGAGCTTGAGGTGACCATAGACTCGTTGAAGAGCAGTCAGTTGGCCCTTCAAGAGTCACAGTTACAGATTGAGGAGCTTACCATGGCGTTGTGTTTAGCATAGTCTTCACCATCTTTTGATATAGTTTAGATTCCATGGCAGCAGTTGGTGCGGAGCATACACCCATGGTTCATAGCTGTGAGCAGGTTGAGGATGTGGTTACATCCATCATAGATATTGGTGCAGTTAATTCAGATGGGATGAGTGCTTTGGTTGAGAGCAATAGAGAACCACTTGTTGTACTAGGTTCTCCTGAGGATAGTCCCATGTTAGGTGATGCAGAGCAGGTGTTTGAGAGCTCTTGTGATGAGATAGTTGATTCTTTTGATAGTTGTGTGACAGATCACGTCACTACTCCATCGTCATCACAGGAGATATGTTGGGCATCATTTAGTATGGAGATTGGTACTTATGCTAATTTGTTTCCCTCACCTGGAAGAAATTTAGTCACTTCATCCCATGCAGCTGATTTTGGACGCCAGCTTGTTGCTTTTCAGAGCCAGAGTGATCAGCTGCCTAATTCAACTGTTGTTAGTGATGAGCCATCGACAGAGGTTGGAGCATTTTACTGCAATTGCATAGTGAGGAGTGTTCATCACTTTTCTTTTGATCCACACATGGAGGACTTGATGATGCATCGGTGTGGATTGGCTCCAGGATTATACCATCCTTTGTGGGAGGGGTATTCACCATCTTTAGTAGATGGAGTCAGTAGCTGCAAGTACCCGAGTTTGTCATTTGTGGGGGATCACTTGCAGAGGCCGCACATCCATGGGAGTCTAGCAGAAGATGGAGATGCTTGTTGTGATACAGACACTTTCAGATGTTCATATCTCCACAGTATGAATGGATGTGTGTAGAGATTATATTGGGATCCAGGTGGTGTTAGATTCAGTGTTGCAGTTTGGATGGGTCCCATGGGTTTACTTCACCACTTCAACATGGTGAAGTTGGAGGCAGTAGAGCATAGCAAGGCAGATCTTCATTCTGGGTTTGGGATCCAGGGATAGTTTGTGCAATTGTGTTTTTATTGATGCTACAGGAGACAGTTAGAAATGTGTGGGACATTTTATAGTGCTACTTTTGGACCTTTTGAGGGATGGAGTTTCTTTGCAGTGGAGATTGCTTGGGGACAAGCAATTTTAGGGAGGGTGGATTGTAATGTCCCCATTTTTGCGAGCATCAGTATTTGGAAGAATAGCCTATTATTCGACCCTCGTAGGCTAACGTAGTTGGTTAGAGGGTCTTGTTTGGGCAGTTATCAGGGTGGTTTCTTCTTCAGAGCTTTGGGTGGTTCAGGATGTGCCTTCACTTGATGGTTTTGGACTCAATTTCACATACTTACTATTTATAGTAAGTTAGCAGGTCATGTGGGTCGAGCGGTTCTATTTATAGTAGGGCACTTGGACAGGTGACGAGTTCAACATTGATCTCAGTTTTCAGTTGGCCGGGCAAAATAAAGAGTAATGTGCAAGTTACATTAATTAATTATTATTAAAGGTGACTTTAATAATAATTAATCATTAAAAGCATGTGATAAAGTTATATTATTACTTTATGACTAAAGGGCACATTTAATCTTATTTTAATTAATTGGAAATAAGCTTCTAGAGGATTGAGTTATTCTTATTGAGAGATTATAAATGGTGATCGACCTAGGCCATTGTAATCATTCAAAATTGATATTGATATTGGATAACTTATCATTGGCGTTTGGGGAAGGGAGCCCGAGGGTTTCTGCCAACGTATCGGGTTTGGAGAACGAAAACTCTCCATTGTATCAGCACACTGAGATTGTGAGATACCAGCTGAAGTTGCTTAGTTGATTGGCTTCATCTAGGAGTCAACATTGTGCTTCATCAGATTTATTGCTTTAGATCTATAGGAGATTGTTCCCGGGTATGCACATCTTTGTAAAATCTTTGAAAGGAAATCAATCAATTTATTTTATTGCTGCAGTAGGGTTTATATTTACATTTGCAGAATTTTAATTTCATGCTTGCCAATTTTTGAGAAAACACAATTTTTTTTCAAACCCTAGTCATTTAGTAGCAAAATCAAAGGTTAGAGACAGGCAGGTCTCTTACAAAAGTCAACCTCTCATACAAATCAGAATATAAATGTTTCTCTCATAGTCAGCCAGCATAAATGTAAATATAAATGTAACAAGTATGCTTCAAAACTTTTCTTTAATCACCTTCAAATAATCTAATATGCTCTTGAAACGATTATTGGCCTTTAGCCTTATTTATTGTCCTTCATTCGATTGTTCTTTATCCTTTGACAGCGATTTACCCTTTGATATCGATATAATTTCATGATCCAATATAACTAACTTAAGGGAAGTGTACCACATGTTGGCATCTCTATCCACCTAAATATATTATAATATTATATCCCTAGATACATAGCACATGGGGGGTCCTAGGTTCAATTCGAATTGGTCCATAGAGAATAATACGGTATCAGAGCTAGAATAGGAGTCCCAAGTACCAAGGTGTGGCTGGGGGTGTTGGAGAAATAAACCGCATCTTAGCTGTAATACGATAAGCCACAACCAAGCCATAATAAGGAGCCCATTAGAAATTCCTAGTCACAAAAATGTTGGTGGTTCAATGGTAGAACTGTTGTTTTTATGATCAGATGTAATGCACAGAAAAATAATTCAAAATTAGACACAAAACACAGCAGATACCCCGGGAAAACCCTCCATGTGAGGGAAAAAAAACCCAGCAACAATATATCACTTATATATTGAATCACAACAATAATCGTCTCCTTACAGGAGGCCGATATGAAGGCCAAAATATAAGCACCAAAATATGATGCAACACAGAAATACAATGATGCAATTCGCTAATGATAACAACTCAGACTTCTACTATATCGATCTGCTCTTGATGAAGAACTCACACTTGAATATTTCGATCTCAAGGATGAACAACGAATAGAATGGATGATGATAGAACAATGAAACACATCGAATATATATACAAGTGTAAAGGGAGAGACGCATCCCTTGATTCTTCATGTCGGCCTCCAATCAAGAGATATAACTCTAAATAATTGCGTCTCTTCATAAATGAGGTTGGCCTCACTTAATAACAATTATTAATTGTCTCTTAATGAAATCTCACCCATAAGGTATATGATGTCGGCCTTCTAGAGATTGCACCACTTCATGAGATTGAGCCTTCAAAAAAATCCTGCCTTTTCAAAATATGATATTACAGTTCAAATAGCCGTTGATGCTATCATTTGAATTGCCTTCAAGGAGACGAGAAGTGTTGGAAGTAGCAGACCGACGCTACTCTATAACATCAACGCTCCCTCTCAGCTAGGGAGGATACTTCTAGCTGCATAAGACATATCACCTCATCGTGATGTCAACCACAATGGCTACTCCGATATCGTGATATCAGATATCACCTCATCGTGATATTAGATATCACCTCATCGTGATATCAACCGTCATGGCTACACCCATGTATGGTATGTACAAGTGTTCATCACATAGCGTCATGTTGTCACCTCATCGTGACGTTCACCATGGCTCTCCTAGAGGGTGAAACACAAGTACAAGAAAATCATAACGGACTCTCTCATGTGATGTTGTCATGGAGTCACACACATGACATCCACCATGGCTCTCCTAGAGGGTTGAAACAAGGGCTTTCAACTCAAATCTCAAAAGAGAAATGCATTAACAAGGGCTTGCACCTCAAATCTCTCTCAAAGAGAAATGCATTAATGAAGATCACTGATACTGAGACTCCCTCTCATCTAGGGCTTCATTCTCCACCATACCAAGCTTGTCTCGAAAGTACACAAACTTTATCTTGTAGAGAGGCTTGGTGAGAATGTCTGCTGTTTGCTCATTAGTGCTGATATACTTCAATTGGATCGCCTTCCTCAATACCATATCTCTGATATAGTGGTATTTGATCTCAACATGCTTAGTTTTGTCATGAACATAGTGTTGACAGAAAGCTTTACATAGCTCTGGTTATCATAATGAATGATATTTGGCTCCATTGATTGTCCAAACAATCCTGCAAGGAGCTTCCGAAACCACACTGCTTCTTGAGTTTCCACACAAGTTGCAATATACTCTGCCTCTGCTGTACTCAATACTATATAGATAACTGCTTCTTGTTGCACCAGGATATCATTGCAAACCCCATATTGAAGCAACATATAGAGGTGCTCTTCCGATCAGTGACACACCCTGCCCAATTAGAATCAGAATAACCATGCAGCTTCAAATCCACACTTGAAGAATATCTCAACCCATATCCAACTATGCCACGAAGTATCTCAGGATATGTTTTGCTGCAACAAGATGTATCTGCCTTGGTTCACACATGAATCAACTAAGTGCACTCGCTGCATTGCAGATATCCGGTCTAGTGTTGACTCAATACATCAATGATCCAATCAATTGCCTGTACATCATGGGATCCACTAGGTTTGAACTTGCTGCAACCTCCTTCAACTTGTGTAAGTTGGTCTCCATAGGCGTAGACATGGATTTGCAATCCATCATACCAAACCTCTTCAAATTATCAATGGTATACTTCCCTTGACTTAGAAAGATCTCATTAGGCTTCTGCCAAACTTCTAAACCAAGGAAGTAATGCATGTATGTAAGATCCTTCATTTCAAACTCAGAAGCCAACTCTTTCTTGCATTTGATAATGAGGTGATCTTCTCCAGTAAGAATTAAATCACATAAAAAACCAAGATCAACTAGATTACCATTTTCTTTAGGTTCAGTAAGCTTCCTCTGAGTCTTCAAGTACTTGCATTAACCTTCTTACCTCTTCGTCCAAGATTGCCTGCAATGCTTGCCTTATATTAAGTTTTCTAGAGCAAATCTCTGATATTGTGGAGAGTTTAGGATTGTCCTCCTCGACTTCAACCCGAATCACTCTATAGGTTTGCGGAGCTACCAATCTCAAATCCAGATGATTGTCTTGAGCAATTCTGATCTCAGCAACTGAAGGGATCCTCTAAGGATTTAGCACCTAGCCTTGCAATACAATAATCTTCACTTCTTCTCAGTGAGTTACAAAACTCCCTCTTAATCCGTGCTTCAGAGATTGCAAAGAAGACTTCTGGAAGTGAACTCCCTCTAGCCACCAACTCAGTCCCTTGGCTGCAAGTTGTGTCTTCATGCTTGATTATTTCTTTGGTCGGCATGACTTCCTCACAAGATGCCTCAAGCTTTTCGTCATTAAGCAATCTCTCATCACCTTCTTGCTCCTAGATCTGTCCTGGAAGCATCCTAGATCTGTCCTGGAAGCATATTAGAGAGAGATTACTAACAGTTTATAACTATCCAAAGAAATATCAAGGCTAGAATCATACAAGGTTTACTATCTCAGGTTATAGCATGAATACGTAAGAATTTATGAACAATATTGAAACATGAGTAAATAAATCAACCTATGAGAGAATTATATCAAAAGATCAGAATGAAGGAATAAAGAAACTTATCTTTATTGAATTCTGATATAACTCTTTCTTCCATCTTTACTCCTCTCAAGAGTGCTAAACTCAACACAACAAAAGACAATCTGAACAACTATAGATTTTTTGAATGCATTATGTAGTTAGCATGAAGAACCTACCCTCTCCAAGAGTCAAGGCTCTATCACAATTCATGCATTAGAGAATGATATCAATGTGACCAACTTATCACCATCAAAATTGCAGTTCTCTTTTTATTTCAAAGTCACACTCAGAAATCTTCACAACTAGCATGAAAAATAACTTGCAACGAATAATTTGAATCTTCAAGGATCTTATGTTAGTGAACACAATTCAAGAGATACAATGATCTCTCTTTACTAATCACAAATGATCCAAATAAATGATATAACAAAAATTCAGCCTAGAAAGGTGATTTCAAACAAAACAACGAATACTTATCTCTTTAAATATTCTGATGGATGCAATTATTGGACACAGTATGGAACGCTGCCCTTACGCTCAGATCAGTCCACCACCTTCACGACTTGAACACAGGCCCTTTGCAAGGTTAAATTTGAACATGGTCTTTGACCGTTCAAATTTATGATGCACTCCGTTTCCAGCTGCAATCCACCAAATTATGAAACAGATGCAACACGCTTACTAGCAACACCCAGAGGGTAAGAGATGGATAAGATCATCACTCATAAACTTTATCAGATCTGCACAACTCAGCAGACTGAGTTTCACATAAAAAAATATAAACAACAACAAGAACAAATACTTATCTCTTGGTGACAATATTTCTCCTTTTCCATCTTCTTTGTGTTGTACTAGCAAGAGATCCACTCAATGTCCTTGGTGCCTCCCAAGCACATGATCAAATATTGCACTCGAATCTGTCGCCTCGGTCAACTTTTATTACCTTACAAATATTCACGGCTTCAAGGGATACGGATATCAACGAAATACAGGTCATACTCTACACGGTCAATTATTTCTGTAGGCAGCCCCCGCATATACATCGTTCTTGTTTGCATCGCTCTTGATTTCAGTACCCAAGAGTTGAAAGTGACTGATTGATATTCATGGCCTCTTTCAGGCGTTCACCCTCAGCACCCAAACTCTTCTGCCTCTTAAATCAATTATTATTATAATCTGTTCAACTTTCTGAACCTGCCAATCAACCAGATTCAAGTGTCCAAATCTATGATGAGTTGCAGATTGATATTCCCATTCTGAGTGCGTCGATGTTGGACCCTTCGTGGAATGACCGCATTCACCCAAACACGTGAGCTTAACCTCTCAATTGATGCGTGGTGATTCTGAGGTGACTTGGGAGTCATGATGGTAAGATATGAATTCTCCGTTGTCTGAACTTATGGAAATCTCAGTTCGTCAATGCTCATAACACCCGCACAATCCTTCGCTTGTAAGCTTGTCTTTGTAGTTCTTATCTCTCTCCCAAGTCGGATGTTGCTCAAGAGTGATGCTTGGACTCCCTAGTAATGACAGTCAACGCAGATTCTTCTGATCAGGAGGTCCGCATTCCTGAAGGAAAACGCCAATCCTCTAATGATCATCGACCAGAGCAAAAGGCTCTGCCTGGGTGGCGAGATTATTTGTTCCTCCAAGTCGCGTCTCAATCTGAAGCAAATCTGATCGGATCTTTCTTATACCCGCTCTGATACCATGTTGTTTTTATGATCAGATGTAATGCACAAAAAATTAATTCAAAATCAGACACAAAACACAGCAGATACCCTGGGAAAACCCTCCACCTGAGGGAAAAAAACCCAGCAACAATATATCACTTATATATTGAATAACAACAATAATCGTCTCCTTACAAGAGGCCGATATGAATGCGAAAATATAAGCACCAAAATATGATGCAACATAGAAATACAATGATGCAATTCGATGATGATAACAACTCAGACTTCTACTATATCGATCTGCTCTTGATGAAGAATTCGCACTTGAATATTTTGATCTCAAGGATGAACAACGAATAGAATGGATGATGATAGAACAATGAAACACATCGAATATATATACAAGTGTAAAGGGAGAGACGCATCCCTTGATTCTTCATGTTGGCCTCCAATCAAGAGATATAACTCTAAATAATCGCTTCTCTTCATAAATGAGGTCAGCCTCACTTAATAACAATTATTAATTGTCTTTTAATGAAATCGCATCCATAAGGTATATGACGTTGGCCTTTTAGAGATTGCACCACTTCATGAGATCGAGCCTTCAAAAATTCGTGCCTTTTCAAAATATGATTACAATTCAAATAGCTGTTAAGGCTATCATTTGAATTGTCTTCAAGGAGACGAGAAGTGCTGGAAGTAGCAGCCCAACGCTGCTCTATAACATCAACAAGAACACCCTAACATGCACATGGGAGGTCCTAGGTTCCAGTCGTAGCTCGTTCGTGGAAAATAACACATTTTACTCTTTTCTTTGGTTACACAAATGTATGGTAGATCTAACTTATTAGTGTTTGCCTATGGAATGAGATTCTAATCTGACGTACTAATGGCAAACTTGTAATATGCAGATCATAGGATAACACATTAAACGGAAAGATATCATAGTGAAATGCTAGAAACTTTATTCATTCTCAGGAATATCATGTACAAAGAGTATCACAATGCTTTACAGTATAACCATCGGCAACAAAACTCATTCATTATTATCTCCCGACTACATCCACCCGACTATATATAACGCTCGGCGGTGGTTAGACAACCAACCGACACGATGTTTCATAACAACATTACATTAACATTAATCTAAACATATTTTCCCGAAAGTACATGACATTACATGACATTATTATTCTTTACTAACTATTGTTTTATTTGACAATTGGCCGACTACGACCGAGGCCGACTACGGCCGACAACAAAGTAAAATATCCGACTAACATCATCCCCCCCAAAAAGGAAGTCATCTTCCAGACGACATACATACAACAAGATAAGATTACTGAGAAGTAGGGGGAAGGGAGTGCGTCCCTGGATGCACAAATGACGTCGGAGTGGTGGAAGAATGCTCTGCTCTCAGGCGCCTCAGCTCCTCCGTGCGTGTGCGAAGCTGCCGATCTGCCAGGATCTCCCTCTCCCTCGCCGCCTTCACCATCCGGGCTGCCTCCATCAGTTGGCTCTTTGCCTGCTCTGCTTCGGCCTTCTTGGCCGCCAATTCTACCTCTTTTGCAGCCAACTGGTCCTCTAATGCTCTCATTCTCTGCTGCCATTCTGCCTCTTTCTGCTGTGCCTCCTCCTCCAAGGCTGCCACCTGAGGCTCCAAGATGTCCAATCGGGCTCCCCTGTCACTGGCAAGCTGAGATTGTTCAGTCAAGTTATCCTGAATACTCTTGATGGTCGCAGCAGACTCATCCTTGACCCGCTGAAGAAGTTTATAGGCATCCACTCAGCGAGATACTGCCACATCGGTGGAAAATCTTTGGCGCTTCATCAGAAGAAAAACATCTCGGAAGGAAAGCTCGATGTAGTATAGACTCTCCAAGACGCCTGCATCCCGTCCTACTAGCCTCGGTGGCCGACCCCGCTAGGCTCTCATCATGGTAGGAGTCTCTCCTGCTGGCCACCCCTCGCCAAATATCCGTACAAACTCCGCCTCACACCCCATCTGCACAAATCCCCTAATGCGGTGAACCTCCTGGCCTACCAGAGGCGATCGGCCAATCCTCAGGTCCCTGGAAACCTGTCCCACACGGATCATCAATTTGCCCATGTGCTCGAGCTCCTCCACATATCTATGTACCGTGCCTACTGGGTCCGACGGGTCCGGCTGTGACATTTCCACGACAAAGCCCTCTGTGGAAGCACCCTCCTCGTTCTCCTCGTCATCAGAAGGTATACCATGTTCTGTCTCCTCTTGGGGCGGCTCCCCGACTACAGGCTGAGGCTCCTGAATGGCCGTCTCTGGTGCCTTGCTATGCTCGCCTCCGGGTGTGCAAGTGTGTCTTCGCCGATCCTGGCCGTCTCACTCTGCTGGGTGTGAATGATCGGCCCCTCCTCGTCCCCTTGTCCCTCCGAGGGACTCTTCTCCTGCTGGTCTGGCTGCTCGGCCACGTCCAAGGTGAGGCCCACCGATCCCAGCCAACTCTACCCGGGTGCTCCTGAGGGGAGTCGTCTCCTCAGTGGCCTCGGTCATTCCCCCAGCTCCTGCTGCCGAGGTGGCCACTCCTGTCGCTGCCGATGCTGACGGTGGTGTAAGAGAACAAACCGCTGGCAGTATCTCAACCGAGGCAGTGGAACCTGCCGCCGATACAGTGAGTGCCCCCTGTGATGTGGTGGCGAGAGGTGCCCACCCTGGAGATGCTCCCGGTAGTGAAGCGGCTACCCTCAACATCCGCCCGGCTCCAACTGGCGCACAGGGAGGGTAAACGTGACTGAGTGTGCACTGGCTGGCTGGCGGTGCCGGAGGAGTAAATCCTGCCGCTGCAATACTGGTATATCAATCTCGCCTGCCTCCTGACCCCGATGGCAACAGACACCTCCTCATCGGCCGGTGGACTCGACTCCGATGGCGAGGAAGATAAGTCAATAGGCTCCTCTCTGTCAGATGCATCGCTCTCCTCCGAGGCCTCCTCCTCTGATGTTTCCTCTTCCACCGATGCCTCCTTCCGTTTCCTCTTTTTCCCCGAGGCTGTGCCCTCGCCTGCTTGCTTTACTTCCAGTTCCGACCAGTAGAATACGTAGGCCATCCCGGGTCCAGGTGAGTGAGTGGCCGCAACCGACCCCAATTGCCCTCGGGCACCTGTGTGTGCACGGCATCCAAAAAGAGAGCTATGGCGTG
This sequence comes from Sequoia sempervirens, assembly GCA_007258455.2. Classification (NCBI taxonomy): domain Eukaryota; kingdom Viridiplantae; phylum Streptophyta; class Pinopsida; order Cupressales; family Cupressaceae; genus Sequoia; species Sequoia sempervirens. The sequence goes on along the minus strand of VDFB02356676.1, from coordinate 116,743 downwards.
CTGAGTCATATAGAAGGCCTTATGCCTCTGCGCTAGAAAATCCCGTATCCGCTCTGTGAGTAGCCTCGCCCAGTTGTATACTCGGCCAACGCGAAGTCCGACCATGAAATCCACCTGCCATAAGGCAATGTCCGACGCTCGGCTAGCCCCTGTGAGTCGGCACTTCATTAGGTCAAGCAAACATTTCCATTCTGCCGTTGCTAGGTGGTTCTTCCGGAGGCCTCGATTGCCAGTATTCCATATGGTACGCTGTTCTTCGGCTGACAAGTCGCTTCGGCACACTTGCTTGACCAGCAGTTCTTTGTGTTCCTGCGTCATTTTCTTGGGTTTATTAACCCCTATTCCCGAAGCTGGGACGCCGAACACCCGCTCAAAGTCCTGAGGCCAGAATGAAACTGTCACTTGGCAACCTCTGTAATCAATGACGGACTTGTGCGTATGTCTGCAGTAGTTCTCCACCATCGCCTTCAGCCAAGGCTCGAACTCCCGAGAACTGAAAAAGGGCACGAGCACAGCCTTGTCCACCCGAGCGTGTCGAAGCGCAACCTTCAGAGAGTGGTCGTCGGGAGTGCTTCGCCACCATTGCTTGCACTCGTTGCCGGTCAGGTTCTCCCATGTCATCGTGTCATCGGCCTCCATCTTTTTTCTCTTCGCAGCCGAGGCTACCTTTGGCTGGTACTGCATCGCCTTCTTGCCCTTGTCCATTTTCCTGTCAGTTCGGCGATTCCAACCGACTTTATAACCCTCGAGACTGCCGAAACTATGAAAACTGCCGAACTGCCGGTGAGAACTGCCGAATTGGAAACTGCCGAAGTGCCAAAAACTGCCGAACTGTCGGTGAGAACTGCCGACGTGCCAGAAATTGCCGAACTGCCGAGGGAGACTGCCGAACTGCCGAATGATCTACCAAGGCCGTACGGTTTGGATGAATGGTCGTACGGCTGTGAAACCCTGAGGCCGTACGGTTTGACAATATTCTGAATCTGAACAGATGATGCTGTACGGATTCCTCTGCAGTGCCGATGCCGTACGGAATTTCCTGATACAGCTGATGCCGTACGGATCCCCCTGTAATGCTGATGCCGTACGGATTTTCCTGAGGCGACTGATGCCGTACGGATTTTCCTGAGGAGCTAATGCCGTACGGATTTCTTTGAGGCAATTGACGTCGTACGGATTTCCTTGTGGTGCTAATGCCGTACGGTTCTCTCTGAGGCAATTGATGCCGTACGGACTTCTCTGGAGTGTTAATGTCGCACGGATTTCTCTGAGGCTAAAATGCCGTACGGTTTCAATTCTGGCACCAATTTTACTGTGGAAGAGCCGTACGATGCAAGACTTGACAAATTTTTTCAGAGGAAAGGGCCGTACGGTTTCTACTGACAACTTCTCAATTTGCAAAGGCTGTACGATTTCCACAGGCAAATAAAATGAATATTGGAAAAGGTGACAATACCGTACGGTTTGGAGGTCTCTTGGATGTCGTACGATGCCAAATTCTGAGCGCCGTACAAGTGGTGAATGCCGTACGTCCTCCACAGGCTTCAACCTCTGGCGTGCTGTCTGGTAAATAGAACCCCGTACGTCATTGAAATCCTTCAAACGCCGTACGATTTCCCCTTCTGGCAGATTGTGGTGAGTGTGAAATCTTAGATGCCGTACGGCTTCCTTCTCTGTTCTCTGAAGCCGTACGTTCTCCTTCTCTGTTCTCCGTACGCCTCGCCAACTTATAAACTTGTGCGGATTCGTCCTCCCTTCGTCTTCTCTGTGCTCCTGTCGCCGACTTGTGGCTATTTCAATTGGCTGTACGGTATGAGGTTTCCTATTTATTTTATTTTTTTCCTTACTGTCCTTCACCCTTGGCCTTACGCCTTGCTTCCTCTTCGGGTTTTGCCAATTTTTAATCTCTCGCCTTTTACTTTCCTCCGTTAATTTCCCTTTTGGCCGTACGGTTTTAGTGCTCAGGCGGCTATTTTAATCTTTCTCACTTTAATCTTTCCCCTGATGGTCGACTTATTTAATTTATTATTTGATTTATTCTCCCTTAGTTTGCTTTCTTTTCTGACTTCTCTTTCGTTTCTTTTATTTTTCTCTTCTTTTTCTTTTTCTTCCCATACGCCTTGTTCCTCCTTACTTACTCTGTTATTTTCTTTTATTTTCATAGCTTTTTTCCTATCTATTTTTATTTTTTCCAACTTCCGTTCATTTTCTCTCTCCTCCCTTCTCTCTTCTTTTCTTTTAATTTTTTTCAACTTCTGTTCATCTTCTCTCTCTTTATCTCTTTTCTTTTTTTCTAATTTTTTAATTTTTTCATACTTTTCATTTTTTAATTCCAACACAATTTTTTTATCTCGTACCTGTTCAGATTTGTGGACGGGTGTATCGTCCAGTGTTGATACTCTTTCTTTGTACTCTTCATTCTCGGCCGGAAATGTTTGGCTGGCCCTTCCCTGTTTCTCTTCTTCCTTGATTTCCCCGATTTGTAGCATGTTACACTCTCGGTGGAATACTTCATAGTCTTCCATCTGCCAATGAAATAAGCCATTCAGTGAGCTTGTCTCGTCCTCCGAACAACTCTCGAGTTCAAGTACGCCTTTAGTGTTCGGTTCCATAGCTTTCCTTCCTTCATCCACATCCAACTCACCTCCATCTGATTCAGATCCAGAGGAAGCCAATTCTTCGCTCACGGCCTGGTTCTTCAAGTCAATGACGTACTTTCGCCCGTTGTTCTCGATCGAGAGTGTGTTCCTCTTCCAATTATGATTTGCCTTCGCGGCTATCAGCCATCCTCTCCCAAGTAGTGCATCGTATGCTTTCCTCTGTAATGGGATGACGACAAAATTTAGCAAAAACTGTTGTGTGCCGATCGTCACCTTCTGCGCCATCAGTGTTCCCAACGGCTTGATACCATGTTGATCAGCGCCCACCAGTTGGAATGTCGGTGGCCAAAGTGTAGGCTTCCCGAGACTCTTCCATGTGTCTTCAGGTAGTACGTTGACTCCGGATCCTCCATCGACGATAGTATTTGTCAAGATATTCCCTCTGATTTCCATATGCACGACCGCTGGCATCTTCCCGATGTTCGCTGTGAGCAATACCGGGTCGATTATTTGTTCACCGTACGGTGGCGGTTCTGGTATCAATTCTTTCCTTCGTTCCTCCAATCGCGGTTGCTTGCCATCCTCAACGACGTTTGTGATCGCCAGTCCCAACTGCGGCATAGTCTGGAGAAGGTCAGTTACTTTGATCGGTATGGTGGTTTGCAGTACCTGCCGTATGATGTTAGTTTCCGCCTCCGACCGCCGAGAGGTTCCTGGCTTCTCCGGAGGTACTTTGTTTTCCTTCGCCATCGCCAGTTCCACTTCGGTTTTTGCTTCCTTCATCCTTTGTTTCTCCGTACATGGATCTGGGTAAGTGGCTTTTTTTGCTTGTGCTCTGGTGATCGCCAATACCTCTTGTTCTTCTACTTCCAGCATATGGATACCCTTTTGCTTCGGGCATTCGTTATCTTCATGATCGCCTGGTCCACACCACTTACACAATCTCCCTCCCGAACCTTGACCGTTCTGGCAGTCCCTGGCGAAGTGGCCCCATTCGTTGCACTTCCTGCATTGGATCATAGGCCTTCCTTTTGCATTGTACTGTATCATGTTTCTCGGACTTCTATTGCTTCGGTAACCTCCAGGGGATGCATTGCTATTGTACTGGGGCTTTGGTGGTGTGTTCGGCGGTGTCGACGGTTCTCCCTGTGCGAAGAGTACTTGTGCACTTCTAGCTTTTAAGTTGTATGGGCATTCCTTGACAGAATGTCCCATCACTTGGCAGATATTGCAGAATAAGTTCTTGGGACAATTCGCCTTCGTGTGACCTTCCCCATTGCAATCCGTACACCACAGTTCTCTACCTTCTCTCGTACTCTCCTTGTCGGCCTTCAATTCTTTCATCATTCGCATCATATCCTTCCTGAGTGCTTGTACAGTCTTGGATTCACCGTCGCTGTCGTCCATACTCTCCTCGTCATCTGTCTTCTTTTTCCCTCGGGAGGATGTTTTATTTTCACTTTCTATGTCCATTGCCCGATTGTATGCTTCAGCGTACGACGAAGGAGGTACGACTTTCATTTTCTTTCTTAATGGCGAAAGCAAGCCCTCGATGAACCATCTTTTCTTCAACCCGTCAGCCGGCTGTGCCTCCAATTTCCCCAGCAAGTCTTTGAGTCTTCGGTTATAGGTCCGCACATTCTCGTGCTTTCCTTGCTTGGTATTGTATATCTCCGCAACGATCTCGCTGTCATCTCGAAGAAGTTTGAACTCCTCTTGGAAAGCTTTTTTCAATAACCTCCATGTAACTTTTTGTGCTTGGTCTAGTTCCGTGTACCAATCAATGGCACTGTCTCTGAGTGTTGCTGGAAATGCCCTTAGCCACTGGTCGGGGTCGTCCTGCCCGCTGGCTATCCAGATAGTCTCGCATGTCTTGCAATGCCGTACGGGATCCTCAGAGCCATTCCCCATGAATTTCGGCAACTTTTGCCGATCCGGTTGAGCCATCTTTACCGGTTGACCTCCTTGTTGACCTCCTTGTGTTTTGGACCCGATTAGACTAGTGGATTCCTCGCTACGTCCCTGTGCGTCACCAGCACTCTCGGCCACGTACGAGTCACTGCCACGTCCTCCGTCAGCGTCCGCAACACCGTGGGTCTCCTCAGGATCCCGCCGATGCTCTCTCTGCCCTGGGGTCTTAAGCTCTGGCCTTCCCCTCTTTAACTCTGTGTCGTCGTCCGAGAGTGACAACTCTCGAAATCGTCTGATGCTACTATTCAATTCATCTTCATTGTCATAGAGGTTATATTTTTCTGTATATGGAGTGCTGAAGGGGTCTTCGTCCCTTCCTTCTATCAAACTGTGATGTGTTCGTTCAATAGACGTGTCTATTTTTTTCAAATTTTCATATGTTCTTTTTATGCTCTGATTGATTTCAATTAAGTCCTCATCTAGTTCCTTACCGACTTGCCTTAGTCGTCTTCGCCGATTTTCTTGCTCTTGTAGTCTGAGTGATCGCCGAACTTGCTCTTCCGAAGTCCCGTGCCCGTCAGGTACTCTATTCTTATCTTTGTTCGGCCGTACGGGCATTTAGTTGTTCAAGCGATCATTGCTGGTTGCCGGAAGTGCGGCGCCGACTAGTATCCCGTTCTTCCTCTTCCCGTTTGTTTCGGTCTTCACAACGTTGCACGATTTGCTGCCTTCGGCGCTCACGGGCTTCTTCCTCTCGCAAGTCTTGCAGAATAATGAAATGGCGGGCCAGCAACCTGGGCATGCGGTTCAGGAGGTGGTTCACCTCGTCGTTCACTTCCAGCCGATCCCAGATGACTTCCTCAGGGATCTCCCGAATGAGGGATTCCCTACGTACGTGGTCACGGAGCGAGATTTTCCACAAATTTACCAAATCTTCTGTCAATGAGTCTTCTCGTTCCTCATTAGCATTTATAGGTTCTTCCGCTGGTTGACCCATTACGCTGCCATGGTGGATGATGCCCTAGTCCGTTCAGGCAACGGCGCCAAATGTTTGCCTACGGAATGGGATTCTAATCTGACGTACTACTGGCAAACTTGTAATATGCAGAACATAGGATAAAACAGTAAACGGAAAGATATCATAGTAAAATGCCAGAAACTTTATTCATTCTCAGGAATATCATGTACAAAGAGTATCACAATGCTTACAGTATAACCATCGGCAACAAAACTCATTCATTATTATCTCCCGACTACATCCACCCGACTACATATAACGCTCGGCGGTGGTTAGACAACCAACCGACACGACGTTTCATAACAACATTACATTAACATTAATCTAAACATATTTTCCCGAAAGTACATGACATTACATGACATTATTATTCTTTACTAACTATTGTTTTATTTGACAATTGGCCGACTACGACCGAGGCCGACTACGGCCGACAACAAAGTAAAATATCCGACTAACAATTAGTTGTGCTGTATTTGAAATTATTTTAATATGAGATACAATATAATAAGTTTTTTCTCTAGCATTGGCTATTCTTCAATGATCTTTTAAATTTGCCAATTTTACCAAGTTTTTGCTGAGTTTTTGCCTAGTCTAAGTCTCAATACTATGCTATAGAGTATAAATGCTTGTTTATTTGTACCTTCTTCAGGTTGTTTATTGTCATTAAATTTTATTTTTTGCTATCAAGTGAATATCATCTAATAGTAATATTCCAGTAGAACATAATTAATGTTATTTTTGTAATCTTAGTTTTGTTTATTTATAAGTCTCTCAGTTTACAAATTTACTGATTTTGTGTTGTTTTGAGATCTGTGTAAAATGATTATTGTGCAACCATCGTCTCATTTTTAACAAAGGTTGACAAGCTCTTTATCTTTTGTGTATTCTCTCAATGAAATCTCTGATTAGTGTTTGGTCATGCTAAATTTTATACAGGCGCTGAACAACTGGGGCCTTGCATTGCAGGTAATGTCATCATGTCATATGGATCCATTTCCTTGTTAAAATGTCAAAAACATGTTACTGGTTAGAACTCTAGATACTCTTATCCTGAAATCAGAAATAACTTCCAAGTATAGAAATGTTGCATTTCACATATGTTTGTATTGATATTCAGATAGAACCCCAAGGAAAGCTTTTTAATTATTCCTCTGTCTGGGAACTTCTATATTGTTATGCATTTTGAATATCTCTGTAGGTTTTACTATAAATGATTATGATTTTTACTCCTGCTTAAATAACAGAGCTCTATTCTTTGCTGAATGATATTTTTTGAACATGCTGGTAATGTGTTTGCTCAAATTTGTTACCTCAGATACATGAAATTGTAAGCACAAATGGTCCACATCATTCCTATAAGTAGATTTCATAGTTCATCCCTTGATTTCTTTGTTCCTATTTGTAATCTTGAGATTCTTGACATTCTACCTCTCTCTAAGGACCATGCTTCTGCTCAGTTGGTTTTAATATCATTCCTAGGCATTCTATCTCACTACTATTTCTCAATGAACGGTGATTGGTCCCCTATGGTTGTCAAATATAGTTTCTTGAACCATGAAAAGCTTCTAAATTCTATTTCATAATGCTGGGGTGTAGTGTCCCACCCCTATCCGGAATGATAATTTTTTTACGATTGTCCTCCGTTTGACAATGTGAGCATATTGTCAAACAGTTCGTGTAGATTGCCAGTATTCCGTCAAACATAAATCATGTAGTTTGCTTACAAAATGAGAAGACTCTATATTGCAAATATTGAGATAATAATTATGCTCGATACAGGGATCTAAACAGTGATTCACTAGTTCAGAAATATTTTCCTTCTCAATTATCAAGAGCAACTTTTACAATTCCAGGCATTAAGCATTTATACAAATATGATCATAACAACATTCGTTTCAGATCTAACCTTTAGCCCAGCAAATATATTTTGCACAACCTTCAATGATACGGCAGCTAGCATTTGTATGGTCTTCCCTTATGAATTATGCCACCCTCCATGAATGGCGATTACTCTAGAATGGTCATGGTGGCAGGATAGTAAGTGGCGGCTGCTTGTGTTGAGACTACACGCTACGCCAGATATACATCTTCCCTCTAATGAACAGCAATCAATAATAAGTGCTGTGATGCAATATAAGCCACAAACCTGCCTCAAACTGAAGCAGCTGATGAAGAATAGAAGTGGCGGCTTAGGGAGAGGTATCGCCCAACCTGTGCATCTCAGTAATGTTGACCCTTATGAAAGATAACCTTCTACAGGCTGTGCTGCTATGTGAATATAGATTGGTGGCAATGTCCAATTATAATATAAATTTTGTCCTTTGCAGTTTGCACCATATAATAGCTTCACAAATATATGACCCTTGATAATTGCATCGACCAAAATTGAATATCAGAATATTTCCACTCTGAAGTATATATATCAAATATACCCAAATAAATCCAGAATCCTTTTGATCAATCAATCACCTCTAATTTGTGAAGTTGTATTTGTCTCTGAAAGAGACTCACAAATTAGAAAACCAAATCTTTGAATGCACTGTGAAATACCTGTTCGATATCTCCAACAACCATTAGCCAGGGTAGATCTTTTCCAAGAGGGTTTTCATCCTCAGTAAGACTGAGATGAACCATGTCCAATTTCTAAAATTACTTTATTAATTTATTAAACCTTTTAACTCCAAAGTGATTTATTTTATTTTAAAACATTTTTGGGCACTGGAAGTCACTTTTCAGCATCCCAACATTTAAAGCTTTTCATCTTGGTTCCAATGAGCTATAACACTAAGGTGCCCCCTTAAATAATTTAATTAAAATAACAACCTTAGTGAAATTAATTAAACAAAGCTCAATATTACTTCCAAATTAAGGAAACGGTCAAAATGCATTGGAACCGAAAACTGACTATGTAGGAGTGATCTTGATAATGAAAGATGATAAACGGACTTGGCTGGGTGACTTACTAAAAATAGACACTCCCTCCAAGAATCTTGGAGCCCAAACCAGAATCTAGAAGTAAGATCTGAAAGTATCATATAACTCCTCTATCATGTCCCTCGAGATTGTAACATACTGAAGTAAAAATAAATAGAAAAATGTCAAAATACATATTAACAATCTAATGTTATTATTATAATTATCGTAAGATAATAGTATAATAATTATAATATTGACAATTTAAACACCATTACAGATATAAATAAATATTATTATATTGTAATTATAATAATATGAGATAGACCAATTAATATTATCATAGTAATCAAAATAATATACAAAGGAAACTAATATAAAAATAATAGTAAATATGTTAACGGGAAACATTGGATAATAAACACATCATTGCATAGGACAGTGGTCGATCCAAGAATTACTGCAATTACTGGTGTCGAACATTTCCTGTTGTATCGATTAGATGCTATCTTCCATTGGTATGGATCAATGGCTAATTTTGAGTGAATATCTTGTTTAACATCAGCACTTATTAATTAAAAGGAGTAATCGCAGCTTGGGTTTGAGACACTTGAAAATGGCATAATCTTGGGATTATCAGTGGTCTTCTTCAACCACCACTACTTTGTGTGTTGAGGTCGAGGGAATTCAAGATCTTCCAGTGACAGTATACTTCCGTGGCCTATTGTAATGGGGATATAAAGAGATACAATAACATCGATGCTCTTATTGATCGTCATAGTGGTAGGGATACGTTTCTATATATGACGTGAGCCAATGCTATCAAGGACCACATCAAAAGCACGACCCAAAATATCCTGACCCTGTTAAAAGACAAATGAGGAGCATACAAAAGATGCGCCAAAGACAATTAATTTGACCCAGCAGAATTTGCAAAAGGAAGACAATAACTATATCGAGTCGTTAGTCTGAAGCTATTGTTGCCAGAGCCGGATAAGGCATCGTAGAAATCTATCCTGGGTTGTATAAACAGTGTGGGATTAAAAGTAAGGAGCGATTTGTTAATGATTATCAAAGCAGGGATTTGCAGTGATTAGCATGTCTATTTGTTTAAGGCAGTGATTAAGTATAACTAAGGATGGGCTCTTAGCAAAAGACGTATCTTTTCAAAAGGTTGCCTTCATTCAAAGGGGTGCGTCCCTTCATAGAGAGACATAAAGATATAAAAGAGTTTGGAATATATAGAAGATGACGTACATTAGAAGTAGGAAGAAGACACAGGAATCAGTCAATCATTATTTTCAGATAATATACACAGCAGATTCCATATCTGGAGAGCTCTTATATCCCTTAGCACACTCATCAGACTTTACCCAAATGTGTGTATATATATATATATATATCTGGAAAGCTCTTATATCCCTTAGCACACTCATCAGACTTTTCTTTACCCAAATGTGTATATATATATATATATATACAAAACAAATAATAAAGTTAATCGAAGTCTTTCAGATCCATCTTAGATCAGATTAAAGGCTTACCGGTTGAACTCACTAACTCTAGTCTTGTTTATACCTTTAATGTAAGATCTAAAGATAAATCTAAGTTGAATATTCATTCAGAATCTAAATCAGGAAGTTGATATCATCATCACTACCTTGACATCCTTATCTCTCAAAGAATTAGTGTGATAAAACAAATGTTCTTAAGTAGTTCGTGGATACTCTCTAAAGCTATTGTTCTGGGCATACCTTAATTTCCATTCCATAGATCTAGAGGCAAAACCCAAGGAAGGTAAAAGGGGACATTACATCCTGTAAACCATCTGAGCTCACTGGTAACATCAAATTACCCCTCTGATCAGGCTGACACAAACCTAGAACTTTAGCTCCAATTGCAGAGCAAGAGAACCTGAAAATGGGGACATTACATGGGGGCATTTGAAAACTATTCACTTGGTTCAAATGAAACCCCTCCAGACATCTTACATTATAATATTCTGTTTATGACTGCCATGGCATGCTTTGGGCTTGAGCAAATCTGGGTAAGGTTAATAAGGTCAACTGAAGAGCTGAGCACATTAAGGGTTAGCTTGGTTTAGATAGCTTAATTGGTAATTAGGTGCACCAAGTAAATGGTTGAACACAGTCTAGTAAGTTTAGTTACATTAACTTATTCTAATTAAGTTTAGATAGATTATTGGTAAGGTGTCATCAAAGTTTGCAACCTTTGAGACTAAACTTGTACTCATATAGTGGTGAACTCTTTTCCAATTATGAAATCATCAAGCTAGATAAATCTATACGAGTGCATTGCTATCTGTTACTGTTATTTGCATGCATAGCAGATTGTGCATTGCTGTTATATCCTGTTTTTCAATTTTACTACCATATTCCTATATTCTACTTTCCCTCAAGTAAAATGCATGTAATCACTAGGTTAAGGAGAAGACAAACTCTAAGATGAATGCCTTAGACCATGTACCAGGTGAATCAGAATGCTGCTTCAAAATGAGAAAGAAACATGGGGGCCCCAAAAATGAAAGTTTTAGGTAAATTTGTAGAAAGTGTTGAGGGCTTTGTAATGTTCCCTTTTGGGGGTTGACCTAAATCTTGCCCTTTCCAACCTGAGTTTATAAGAATATATCTGCACAACCTGTCCCATGATCTTCATTGACATATCTTCATATACTTCTTACTCTTTCTATCATACTTCATTATGGATATTCCTTCATAAAGCTCCATACTTATTTATTGACGTGTCTTCATATCTTTATTGTTCTCTTTATATATATTTTCTGTTCATTCCATCACTCCAATCGGTTTGATTCTCATTTAATGACTTTTTATATATATATTATTCCCATTCCTCTTTCTTTTAAATATATTTTAATCCATAAGTCAGTACACTGCTTTTCACCACTCTCAATTTAATTTATCCCTGCTTATATCTCTGCTGTTAAAAGAGTGTATATATCTCTGTCTGAGAAGTATTCTATTCCATTCCCTGCTGCCCTGTCTCCCCAATTCCTATTATTATTTTATATCTTTATGCTTGCACACAGAGTCGTATCAATTTGAAGGAAGTGTCCGTTTAAAGGGACGTGCCTTTTATTGATTAAGTCATTTTTATTATTGTTTGTTTGAACTTGTTTATCTCCTTAACATTTTCGCTGCCTCCATAACAGTGTTTCACCATAGAGAATATCATTGCTGCTTCTATTAATTGTTGTAAGAACCAAATATTAATTACTAGACTTGGACGTCTCTCATTTGTTTGTGTAGAAGAATAAGATTAAGAGCCAAGCAGCCACACAGGAGGCTGCGCTAAATCCAAACCCCTGCTCTAGTATATGATACTGGCGACAGTAGTCTATAATCAAAAGGCCCGATAATAATATCTATTCGAATCCTTAGGGAAACACGTTGATATTAGTGTATAAGATGAACGGCGATGGTAATAAGACTTAAACCATGGCTCTCTCAATGACGTGGATGTTATGCACAGTACTCGTTTGAATGGGGAGATTGTTTAATAATTGATTTAATATATAGTATGTTGTGGGTTATGAAGACTCGATACCATACCAAAAGCGGCACCCAGCAAAAGCTCACTAGCAAGGAGCTTTCGATAGCCTAGATATCAATATCAATATAATTGCTCAAATATCCTTCGTGTAGAGGTGCCAATAATCAGGAGTATTGGACCAAATTATCTTCAATCTACTTTTATCGAGTACTCCTGAGCAATAGATAAACTTTAAATATAATAACCGATAAATTGTATATTACAATTATGATGATAGTGCATTTTAAATTGTTAGTATTTATATTATAATATATTTATTATATATCCTTAGCATTTGTATTATAGAGATTATAATGATTTTAAGTTGTCAATGTTTTTTGTGTAATGTCGATATTTATATATATTTATAATTACCATATTATCTTATGATAATGGTAATTATAAGGGTATTAAATTGATAATATTCCCTATTGTACTTACATTGTGATGTCCCCTCGCTAGACAGTTCTCGGGAACAGTGTGTTAGCCCTTTATTGGACCCTTGTGGGCTAGCCAGAGTGGATAGAGGGTCAGTGATGCTTTTTGGAGAGTTTGATTGTTCGCGTTTTCAGTGGACAGTGCTTGGATCACAGCGAGCGTTTGCATTCTAGGAGTTCACAGCTTCTGACGGCACGAGATTATCCTGAGTTTTGAGCGTATTACGGAATATTAAGTGATTAAGTTAATTATTTAATTTATACGCCTTTTATTAAAGTCACATTGACTTTAATATTATTTTATATCACTTAAGAAATGTCAAAAAGGGGACTTTAATATTTTAATAACTTAAATACTGAAAAGTGCGCTCAAAGATTTGATGGCAACTATTGAAAAGTGTTATATTAAAATATTAAAATATTTTAATGATTGCAAAGGCCGTACTTTTCTTGAAATGCGTGCCATTTGGTATAAAGGCTTTTCCTGGCAATTGAAACTCATAACTTTGACTATTTCGAATTGCCTTGTGCATTTTCTTCTGAGCATTCTCCTGTGACCAGGGTTTGATCATTTTGTCCATTGGAGAACGGAAAACTCTTCAGTGTTGAGTACTCTTGAGGCTGTGAAAGATCAGCTGAATCAGTACAGTTGAGGGCTTCACACAAAAGCTCTACAGTTGCAGATAGAGGGTTTTTATATGCAGTTGTTTGTCTTTTGCAATAACTTGAGGGTTTCTACTGGTGGCGCCTTTTCCACAGCTTCAGAGACTTTCTTTCAGAGATTCTATTCCTTTCTTTCATGGCCGTATGGACTGCCTTGGTTTTTGTGCCTTGAGAAAGGCGTGTGAAGTAAATAAGAAAAACGCCTTCTTTTTGTGAGGTTTTTAGCTTCCATCATTGGCGCCTAGTCTTTTCAGAGCATTGTGACTAGTTTCTGCGCTGGAGAATCTACTTCTGGAGACATGGCGTACCTGCATGCTTGATTTCTTCAATTCCAGCTGTAGATCTGGCCAGTTCTTTATTTAAAATAATCTGGAGCCTTCTTGGTATGTTTATCATTCCTAATCTATCTGTTGGTGTTAAATAATACATTATGTACTTTCATTTTGAAGAAATAAGATTAAATTTATCTTTTTATGAGCAAAAATATGCTGCGCCCCTTCTGTTCTGTCTATTAAGATTTCTCTAAAAAAACTTTAAAAACACATTTAAAGACTTAAGAAAAGAGGGTTTTGAGCTGAGAGCCAGCAGGGCTCATCACATACATTGGAGGGTCCCAAATCCGGGGACATGACAGGCTTTCCTAAGATATTTAATGTAAAACAATCACTACAGAAAACAAAAGTTAAGATACCATTTTTGAGACAATATTGGTATTGAAGAAAATGTTAATTACAATTAATTGGAATGGATCCAGAAAACATCAATGCAAGAAATAAGTAGGAAGAAAGAGAAAAATGCAGAAAGTCATCAACATGGAAAAATGATAAAAAATTCTCGAATGTAAATAGTAAAGAAACTATATTGAAATAGGAAATTCATACAATATATTATGGCATTACAACAGGTGCATCTTTATAATATAAAATATTTGAACTTCAAATAAAAAATATTCATTACAGCTTATATTCATCCCTCACAGTAATTACTAGGATTTGTAAGTCCAAAATAAAATAAGCATTGAACATTCAAAACTAAATTAACAAGTATAATTCGCCGCAACTTTTCTAAGCCCTCCTAGTAGAGGTTTCCACCTTATGTGATTTACGTGCATGATGGAAGAAATGCTTGTCTAGATCCATCTATTACTGACTTTGTTCTTGTGGATGCAATGTTGGATTATACCATCATTTGTATCATGCTATTGTTTTTTTGGGTTTGTTATTGTTTGTTAAGTATATTTAGGATACTTATACATATTTGGTTATTTGTTAGTGTTTTTATTGAACCTGTGGCTCCCAGCAAATACATGGGGTTCATCATCTTTTCTTTGTATAAATTTGTAGATCCTATTGTAATTCAATAATTGAGTTTAATTATTTGATATGCTATCAAAGCAAATCTCTTCTTGAGACTGTGAATGGAATCTTTCCGGAGTATTAAGCAGTCTACTCAAAGGGATTTGCCAGTTTAAGTGAGATTGCAGTTGTAGCTGTAGTTGCAGAAGCCAAAGGAGATCGATTTGTTTTCGAAAGCCATAGCTTACAGCCACCAAGGAAAATAGATCACAGTTGTCAGAATAATTGGCAAAAATGAAAAAATTCAAGAGAAGTTGTAATATAAAAGATGTCATATGATTTTTTTTGTTGATATCTGCAAGTTTGTCTTGGCTGTTAATCTGAAGAAGGCCACAGATAAGGGAGATCGCCTATGTTATATGCCAAAGATAAATAGGGCATAGCATGAAAGGAAATCATCTAGGCTGCCAATGAGATTGTTGCCCCCCATATCCAAATCATTTTAAGTTTGTAAAAAAGGTTGAAAAGGAGCTCAAACCACAGTTATTAACATTGTTCAAGCCACCATTTGGAAGCTATCGTTTCCAAAGTAACAAAGTTTAATTCTCTGTAAAAGAGTTTGTGGATTGCCAACTGTAAGTGACAAAACCAATACCAAGTCGAGCAAAGGAAGTCGATTGGAATAAGAAATTGCACCGGAAAAGGAAGTAGGAGATTGATGTGCTAAAGTTTTAGTCACCATTGATAAGCTGCCCCTAAGCCTATAGTGCTGGAGGAGTCCTTGTAAATGTGTAGATTGGCAAATTATCACCAATAGAGCAACGAAGCTGCTTCGAGATGGGAGTTGGCATGTGCAGTCTTCAAATATTGACCTATTTCTGCACATTAATGCAAATATGGTTGTTCTTCTTCCTCTATATCACTCTCCTCAACCTTCTCACTTTTTAGTGTTGTTTATTTTATTTGAAACTAAACATAGGAAGCATCATAATGAACTATTGCAAAACCATCCTTTTAAGATAATTTGTGTATCTCTCGACTCATTTTTTAAAAAATATGTTAATTTTATTACTAGATTATCCTCTCCTTTCCAACAACACGCTGATTTGAGTGATGAGAAATAGGATTAAATAACATCCATTTCTTGCTAACACAATGGTAAGCAGCTCTCCAAAGTTTCTTCTTCTAGATTCCCAATTGCTGTGCAAAAATATTTATCTTGCATGGAAAACCATACTTAGAACTCAACTTGAGTGTGGAGAAGTTTGGAATGTGGTTGATGGTACCACTAAACGGCATGGGAGTGATGTTGATGAACAAAAGAAATTAGCAAGCTGATAGGAGAGCCAAATTGATTATTGTGTTCAATGTGTTTATGAAGTTTAACCCTTTATTTGATATTCATCCACAACCAAAGATGCATGGGACAAGCTTGGGACATGTATGAGACGAAGAATCAGAATTAGATCGTAAATTTGCAGAGTCAACTACATAGCCTGAAGATGAAGTAGTAAAAAGAAATGGGGTCCTTTCTCTAAAGGATTTCTGAGTTGAGAGCTTCATTACGAGCATTGGGAGAAACTGTGGAGGATACTACCTTGGTGCTTATAATTTTGCGAGCATGGCCTTCAAAATACAGAGTGTTTGTGACAACATTGAATGCCACAAAACAAACACCTAACTTTGAGAAGCTAGTAAAATCTACTTTAGAAAGAGGAGACTTTGACTTAGGAACATATTGAGGAGGACCATGTGATGACCATACATCAGAAAGGAAAGAAGCCTAAGAAGCAGTATGGTGGACCTCCCAAATATGATAATCAATCTCAATCTTAGAAGAAGTGTCCAATTTGTGAAAGGACTGGAGACAATGTAAAACATTGTTGGTTCAACTCTTTGGCAAAAGGATCATCCAACAATAAAATGCATCAAAAAAAGCCATTTCAAAGTGGACATGCACGATTGGATTAGAAGAACAAACAACAACATGACAATATTGATGAAGATGATGACTATCAAGAAGAGGAGTATGTGTTTTCTACCCACACTTTTGAAGATTGTTCACAATCGAATTCAATTTGGTATATGGACTCAAGTGCTACAAAGCACATGATTGGAGAAAAGGAGTGGTTTCTCACATTGAAATGTGATGAACTGCCTCATAAAAGATACTCAGCAATGAAATGAATAGGGCCGACCTGAGAGAAAGGATATTAATTTATGGCAGCACCGAGTTTTATTTTAGAAAGCATTTGTCATATGTGGGCCAACTCATAAGAAGAAGGCATTGCTTGTAATAATGATGCTTGCAGCAATTATTGAACCTCATAAGTAATTATGATCCTATATTTTATATATATATATATTTACGATTATGCAATAATGATGCTTGCAGCAATTATTGAGCCTTATAAGTAATTATGATTCTTTAATAGAGGTATGAATAATAGAATCAATAATTGTGGTGTGATAATGTGAAATACATATTCTAAATCATTAATTGATCTATAACCTGGCAAGCAATCATGTGGAGGAGAAGAGGAAATGCAAGGAAGGGGAGCAGATATGAGATCACCATCTAAGTAGACCACCACATGCTAGATGTCCAATGTGTTTGCCAGTTGTGGCCAAAAGGGTGAGTGTCCACTCTTGGGCTTTGATAGGAGGATTTCCGGGCACCCTATTGCAATTTCCTCCCCCAACCTCTATAAAGGTTGATTGTTGTTGAAGTCACGTCATAAGAGGATGAATAAGAAGATATGAATAGGGAGGGCAGATACAGGCGCCTCACTAGGTAGACTACCCCATGCTGGATGTCCAACGTGCTTGCCACTTGGGGCCAAGAGGGTGAGTGTCCTCTTTTGGGCTTAGTGCGGGGTTTGCTTTGGGCCAACCTATCATACTCCCTCATTCAAACCTATTGTGATTGAATTCTAAAAATAAGTATAGATGTCACATGGCTTATCTAATGAGTTATGATGATTTTACCTATTTGTACTTATATGCGCGATTATTAACCCTAATAGAAATAATTAGATTTATGAATTATATATACATATGGAATATTGCTTGCTATGATTGCAAGACCAAAATCAAGATTTATCTTGTTAAGAGGCGTTTAATTGGTAAGTTATATCTCTAGCTATCTTACAATTCTTATTTTAATGAAATGTGTGATTCTAGGGCAAGATTTAGGGTAATTCCCAAATAGGGGACATTACATGAAACCCCATCATGTTAAAGTTTCTTTTGGAGATGAT
Organism: Sequoia sempervirens; assembly: GCA_007258455.2. NCBI lineage: Eukaryota > Viridiplantae > Streptophyta > Pinopsida > Cupressales > Cupressaceae > Sequoia > Sequoia sempervirens. The sequence goes on along the minus strand of VDFB02356676.1, from coordinate 99,073 downwards.
ATCACATATGACATCCAAAGTATTGGTGAAATCTCCTTACAGTTGGGCATCAATTGTTGTAGGCTCACTAAAGTCTTATATGTGCTAGGATTTACCGCAAATATCCTATCTGTCAATCACTTTCTCGACCACAACTTAAGGATTGAGTTTGTCAAACGTGACGATAAAAAGATATGCCTCATCCATGATAAATCTAGAAGTTCAAGGATTGTTGCAAGTGCTTTTGAAATTGGTAAAATGTTTGGGCTTGATACCATCAATCATAATCAAGCCTTGTTGACAAAGAATAATGATCTTGCTATGATATGGCAGAGGAATTTGGTTATTTGAGCACTAGCTATTTGCTTACTCTCAGTAAACATGGCATATTGAAAGGCCTTTCTTGACTTGAGAAGATGAGTGCTATTTTTTTCAACTGTCTTGTTGGAAAACAACACCAAGCACCCTTCAATATTGATTTGTGTGGACCAATGGCACATAGTCTCAATGGTTTTAGGCACTTTCAGCTTTTTGTTCATGATCACACAAGAAAAATGTTAGTATATTGCTTGTGTAGAGGAGGGGGACCAACTGCTCAGGACTCTAGGTCATGCGAGAGTTTAGAACAATAGGCTGCCTTGATCTACCTTAGGCTAACAGAATGTTTCAAAAGAGTTCAAAGTTTAAAGGCCAAAAAGTAAGAGCAACCTAGTTGTTGTTGTCCTTCTACAAGCCCAAATGCTTCAGGAAGTTAGGTGAGCAGATTTTTGGAGTCCAGAATGCAACTCAAACAGCTTACTGCCAAAGGACTATAGCGTGGGACACAAACTCTAGTGCGGCATGCTAGCGTCTTAGTGGTGCACTTGTGTCTGTTCGGACATAAAGTGCGAGGTACAATATGAAATCATAGAAAACCAACTAACGACCTAATTGATGTAGTTTATTGTGGTAACAAAAAATAGAAAGTGACAAAATGGCAGAATAGCAAGAAGAATACTTTAACTTAATCTAATCTACGAATTGACAAAGAAGGGTGAGGAAAGCACACCTTCCTACCCATGAGTTGATATCTTCAAAATCTTCACCTCAAGGGGAACCTACACATGGAAGACAGGAAAACGTTGGGGTTGTGTTTAGAGGACTGCCTCAGTTAGTCCCCCGCTTTGGTGTTTCCACCTCCAAGGACAAACAAATAACAACGATTGAAGGAATATGATAAAGAAACCTATTTAAATGGCAATACCAAGCAATACGTAAACAATATGCTACGATATCAAATACGATAATGCAAAGTGAATAGGAAATGGAAGGATATCACCTTCTCAACCAAGTGTTCTCAAGGAAAATGGAGGAAGGAGTGAGCGTGCAAGCCCTCAAAGACCAATGTTGCCGCAACAACAAAGTGAACCAACAAAACACTAACTTGCAGCTTCAATGGAGGTGGGAGCTTGAAAATGAGTGTAGAAGTGTGTAGAGAATTGCCCAAAGTGTAAAGTTGATCAAGAAGCATGAAAGAATGAATGAGATAGCCATTTGAAAGGTGAAAATGGAGGCAAAAGAGTCGTTCAAAGTCGGTCAAGGGAGCAGTAAGCGTTACACTTGTGTCCAATGGAGGAGTGTAACGCCTTTGCGGATTCCAGAGGCGGGAATCCTGTTAGGATGGTAGCGTGCCACACAGATGTCTGCGTGCCACACTAGCATCCTCACCAGAATATCCCCCACCAACACGCAAAACAACTGCCAAGTGGATAGGGAAAGGTGCTGGAAATAGGGATTACATTAGCGGACTTAATTTTCTAAGGTAGGAGGTAGCATAAATGTGGAATTTTCCTAGGGGTGCAAATTCATGCCATTACGTTTTGCCCTCACTTTGGCGAGCATAAGTCTCAACGAATGCACGACAAAGTAGAGAGAAAGCTAAGGAATGCATATCTAAATTGTCGAGGAAGCAGACTAGAATCTGGCGAACTCGGGTGTAGGAGAGAGATGGCTCCACAGGTACTCGGTCCTATGGAGATTTGAACAAAAGTGCCGTAGGCGGTCTTGCGGAAGGTGAACAAAAGGCTCTGCAGGTGCTCGGTCCTACAAAATTGGTTCCATGGGTGCTTAGTCCCGCAGAAGATAAATGAAAGGTTCTATAGGTGCTCGGTCTTGCAGAATGAAAATGCTTCACAGGTGCTCAATCCTATAAAGGAGGCACCACAGGTGCTTGGTCTTGAGGGAGGCCAGATGTGAAAGGCTCCGCAGAGTCTAATTGAGCCTCATAGGTGCTCGGTCCTGTAAGGAAACTTGTTAATCCGCAGACAAAACATGTTAGGCAAGAAAAAGTCACGTAAACAGACAGACAAACAGTCATATCTCAGAACAAGCAATTGAAGGAGAAGCTTTCAAAGGGGTCCCTCGGGAGCCCTTCAAAAGAAAGAGGGATCCGCTCAAGGGACGCTTTGTTTGAAAAGCGATGACATTTTTGCAAACGATCCTGTCATCAAGGAATCCTTTTGATAGATTCTATTTAGTCAAGGAATCCGAAAAAAATGGATGGACTCCTTGAAGGAAAAATCTCAATTCTTTTTGTTACGAATTCGATTTCAAAAGAAAATCTTGCTAAGGGGAGCCTTATTGAACAATACGATTTTTGAAAAATATAGAGATTTTGGGTAAGGGATTTGTTGGCCACTGAATACACCTTATTGAAAATTAGAGAAGTAGGAGCCCCCCCTTAGGACGGTGTGTGTGAACTAAAGGAGCACGTTGCATCCTAAGGAAAGGAAGAACATGTAGAGATGTCGTGGGCCACGATACATGATGAGATGTAGACGTGGAAATGTTGTTGCACACGTGAGGGACAACACATAGGTACAACATCAAGAAGCAAGCACATAAGAGAGAAAGATAAAAAGACAGTTAAGCAAAGATGAAGAAAGCAAGAGATAGGAGGATTTGATAATTCCGGGTCAGAATTGCTCATAGATATAGATAAATAGATATAATATAATATATGTATGAACTGTCATCAATCCCCTACTATATCAGATCATGAAGAAGAGTACGTGAAAACAAAATAAAAATAAAAAATTGGGTCAACATGGAAGGGAGGGCCTAAATGCCCCCAACACTTTGCATCGTCCCCAATTGTTGAAAATCATGGCACAACAAATAGAAGAATGATGTAATATCCCTTGCTACTTCTGATCTAAATTTGCCCTCAAGGAATATCATAAGGATTACCAAAATGCGAAACAAAGATCTTGGTTACTACGACCTTCTAACACTTTAGGATTTTTCACCTAAAGGAGAGGGATAGACCAAAATGTCAACGTTTACACTTCTTAAACCACTATAGAATTCCTTACAAAATCTGGCCTAAGTTTGCCTCAAGGAATATTGTCAAACACTTCACTTACAATCTCTTAACTAGCTGTTTCTGCGTTTTCAGTTTGCTTGCTTGTCTTCAAATGGCTTCAATTGGAATCTAGTAGCTTGCAAATTAACTCTACAATATCTAGATAGTGAACTAGATACAAATGCAATCTCTTTTTGGCTTTTTGGATGCAAATATATAAACTCTACAAGAAAAACGTACTCCTACAGCCAACTGACATATTAACAAACAATTGGCATATAAACTAATATGCTGGAAATGGATGCTTTTAAATTGACATTACATCAAACATATTGCTCACAACTTATAACTCCTTTATTGATATGTGCTTTCCAATACAATGATACTATGTATTTGCCAAGACTCTTGGCTTACAATGATACATATTAACAATGCCAAATCTGATTATGATAATCACCTACAGCAGCAACACTAAAAGACTAAGATGACAATGCAATCAACTACAAATTACATGAAGAACCTGGTTATAACAGCGCTTGATGATGAAGAAGATATAGCATCAAATATCAACTAAATGACCTCCTCTTCAGCACAAATCGAAGTCTAGAAGGTGCCGCCCCTGTTTGACTGATAGCTGATGAAATATAATTGATTTCTGCCTTCAAGCAACCTCCAACAGCATCAAGAATAATCGCCAAATCCTCTTGAGTGAAGCGCTCAAAGTCTCAAGCAAAATCGAAGTAAGATAAGGCCAGCATAAGCAAAATTGTGGCTCCAAGAAGTCTGAATAGATGACTGAAATTGTTGACTGTAATTTATATCAGAATTTGCATGATGCAAGTCAATCCTAGAATGGCAAAATTCGATGAAGACTTCAAGCACAAATATTCTCCAAATTGAACTTTGACAAAATTGGCCTTTGGCCACAAATTTTGGCACTAATGAAATGACTGAATTATCCTCTCCAATCTACAACCCTTCGGAGGATATTTCACCACCTCAATTATGCTAATCAACGGAAGTTTTCGTTTCCAAAGATTAATGGCTGTTAACTGCAGAAACCCTAGGCTCCACAATGGACATATCAAAAACAATATCAATTTCCTGGATAACCAAAAATGAGCCCTAAGATCCTTTTATACTTTTCCTGGGAGAGATCACACACTTTTCTTGCCAATGTGGGATAAATGATATATTTTCCCTTTAGCATACATATCTCCACATACTTTAATTTAATTTAATTTTATATTTAATATTTTATTTTTGCACTTTTTTATAATATTAAAATATAATTCGTTAAGTGCAAACATGATATCAAACATTTGGTTTCCCAACATCCAGATAACACAACATGTTCTGCAACATCTGGAAAACAACATTATGTTTTCCAACACGTTATGTTTTCCAACATTTAGCATAACATAGGAAATCCCCTTATAACTACTGAATCCAGGAGAAGGAGCCAACCACAAACTCAAAAATCTCCCAAACAAGACCCTCAAAACAACTCCATTAGCCTACGAGGGTCAGGAAATAGGCTAATCCACCAAAAACTGATGCTCATTAAAATGGGGACATTACAAATGATACAACAAATAGAAGAATTTACGACACAATTTCACTCCTATATCCAAGCACCTACAAGGGTGACAACGGTCCTCTAGGAACACATAAAACAAGCACAAGGGAAACACAACACACACAAATCTAATCTACAGATAAAGAAGAGGTGCTCTCCTAGTCCTCATCAACCAGGAGGTCGTTGTTCTCCTAATCTAGATCATTATAGGGAGAGGGCGGACGAGCCTGCAAGGGCAAGATAGCAAGGGGAGCACCCTCTGACTCTCTTGCGACAAGAGCTAAGGAAGAGGGCCCATCGAGGTCTTCTTCGCTCAACTCCTATATTGATGACAAAGCTGGGACATTGTCCACCGAGTTAAACATGCACTTGATAAGAGTGCCATGTGTCAACCGGGTGGGTGAAGGAGGCGCCCGAGATCCATTGCCAATCTCACCGAAAGACTCGAGGGCAGTGACAAACTCGGGGCACGTCGGGGTTGCCTTCATCACTAGGACGGTGCAAGCCAAAGCAAAACCCTCTCTCTTCTTATGATCCCCCTTAGAAGCAGGGTCGTCCTCCAACTTATGCTTCATCAGAGGATGCGAGATCCCCACAAAAGAAGCGGAATGTGAGGAAGAAGAGGATAGAACCACAGTGGATACCACCGAGGTATTTGACATATCCATGGGCTTAGGAAAAGGCAGGATGTTTGGAACAGACATCAGGAGAGGAGGCTCAACCGAGGGAGCGATGATGTAATGTCCCCTTCCTAGGCAGTGTAGTTGATTCAGGGGTTAGCCTATCATTCAGACCCTCGTAGGTTGACAGATGTGTTTAGAGGGTTACTTGTGGCAGTTATTCTGCGTTTGGGAACATTACTCCATTAGCTGATTCAGGTTTGGGCCTTGGCAGACACTTACAGAGTGATTTACAGACACTTATTATTTATAGTAAGTCTGCCCTTAATATTAGTGTACATCGGGTTATGAATAGTCGGCTTGTGGCTATCTTAACTCTCTATTAAGTCATATTATCATTAGTATATTGTTATTTAGTTGTTTAGGTCGGCCTAAGTCTTATATAGGTGTGTCTAAGTCGGCCTAGGTGATATCCTTGGCATAAATAGGTATATATAGGAGGTTGTGAGTCTTATTTCATCATCAAGTTGTGAAGTGTATTCTCATTAGAGATATTTGGAGGTTTGCCCCCTCGAAGTGGCTTGTTATTCTCAGTTATTATCAAGTATTTGCAGCATATTTCATATCATACTCTTCTATTGTGCAAGTTATTTCATAACAAGTGGTATCAGAGCATGATCTTGGCACCATAGAGGCAAGGTTTTTCTCAAATTTGGAGGCGATTTTGGGAAGAGCATATCTTTCATATTTTGGCGAATTTTTTTCTAATTTTTAAAGGGTTTTTGAAGAACATATTGAAGAAGCTACAGTCCAGATTTCAAAAGAATTGGAGTAGAATTAAGCGAATTATTGCAGAATTAGGGTTTCTACACTATTTTTTTGGAATCTACATATCTCGCACATCTTGTTGAATTGTAGTCTGATTTTTATTGGGTTTTTGAAGACATACTAAAGGAGATTACAGTAAAAATTTGAGAGAATTTAAATTTCATTTGTGTGACTTATTTCAACATTAGTGGTTTCCATCATGATGGGGCCTGCAACAAGGGGTAAAAAGAATGCTGTCACTCCGGGGAAGACTCTTGATAAGGATGGTGAAACAATCGAGGATATTACTCATAATGAAGAAATCAATAAGGTCAAGGAAGAAATTTCCTCAATTAAGATGGATATGTGTGACCTAAGAGGAGATATGTCAGAGCTAAGAGGAGATATGTCAGACATGCGAAACATGTTAAGCACTTACATAGCTGAATCAAGAAAGGAGTTCTCAAGCGACCAAGGTGAGAATTCTAGGTCAGCTACTACTAACACAAGCTTTAGTACTCCTATGGGATCTAGGAATTTATTTCCAAAGGTGGATATGCGCAAGTTTGATGGTAAGGATCCTCTAACATGGATAAACCAAATGGAGAATTTTTTTGAAGTACACCAAATCCCAAATGGACAAAAGGTCACGATGGCTTCCTTATATTTAGAACCAGATCAATTCATTTGGTATCGTTGGCTTTGCACTCATCGAGGTAAAAAGGGGCTCACCGTCTCATGGTCAATTTTTACAGAGGAACTCCAAGCACAATATAGCAATAGCGCCACGACAACTTCTTCAGCCAACTAGCTAAACTTCAACAAACAGGATTAGTTAAGGATTATATTCAGCAATTCCAAAATCTATCCTTAAGGGTGGATTCAATTACGGAGGAAAACTGAATGAATTATTCTTGGGTGGTCTCAAGGATCACATTCAACATGAGGTACGCATGTTTAGGCCTAGTTCCATAAATGAGTCTTTTATCTTAGCACGCAGGGTAGAGGAGAAATATTTGATTCCTAAGAAGCAAGGGGCTAATGTGACAAGAGAGAAAGGATATTCAACACAACCTACTAAGTTGACTCCACAACAAATTGAGGAGAAAAGAGCAAAAGGCTTGTGTTTCAATTGTGATAGCAAATACAAATGAGGACATAAATGTAGTGAAAAAAATTGTTTTATATTGAAGGTCCCAATGAGGAAGAAGAGGAACCCATACTAGAAGATGAAAGGGAGTCAAATGAGGAATCACATGATTCTCAACCAATCATTTCTTGTCATGCACTCTAGGTTTCAGTACTCCACAAACTCTCAAGGTGGTGGGTTTCCTAAAGAAGCAGAAGGTAACAGTGTTGATCGACTCAGGTAGTACTCATAATTTCATCAACAAAAAGTTAGCTACTGTCTAAATTGTTTCATATATCCAGCTCCAGAGTTTCAAGTTTTGATTGCAGATGGTGGTACAGTTAGTTGTTAGGGAAGTGTCATAGCATTAAATTATCCATGGGAGATTATCAACTTGATACCCCAATGTATGCAATATCCATGGGTGCAGCAGATATTGTTTTGGGAGTACAATGGCTTACTACATTAGGAACAATTGAGATGAACTTCCAAGAACTATTCATGAGATTTCAATCAGAAGGAAGGCTAGTAGAGCTAAGGGGGTTGAAGGCAAAATCTCCACAAATGGTAAGCTCTCATCAAATGCAAAAGTTGCTTAAGAAAGTGTTGGCGTTTAAATTCGCACCTCTGGAATGCGGATTTGAAAACGAACACTATGCACAGATAAACGCTCTTCAAATTAGGAGGGGAAGATCCCTCTTGCTGATGGTGTTTGAAAGAAAGTAAACTAAAACTAGGTTGCCTATCTTTTTGGATCAGCTTAGAGCACAAGGTTTTTTAAACACAAACGCCGCAGCTGAGATTTTCTGATAAGAAGTTCAACTACGACTAACCTAGACTAAAGACGTTCCTAACCTCTCAAGTAATAGCAGAGCAAGAGAAGTTAGAAATTAACAAGGCAGATTTTCTGACAAAAATACTTTAACAATCTCTCTCCTAACAAACACCTACACACTTCACTGTAAGCTGAAATAAAGATCATAAAAGCATAACATAGATAACGGAAATCTGAGATCTTAGACCAAGGCAAAAGAGGCTCATGATTTTATTACTCAAATCTCTGAAAACAAAACTCCCTTCTAACATGCCTTGAACAAGAAATTGCAGCTAAGGAGGCTTGCAAACTCATTCTTAACACAATAGAAAACAACAATCTTACTAACACCTTGTTGGCTAAAGAGGCTCAACAATTTGCTTATCACAACACAAATGAACAATACTTGAGCAACAAATAGAAGGCACAATAGGCTCAGCGTTTTGTTCTCACTAGCACGGTTAAAAGAAAATAAATGAGCAAAGGCTCTTATTTATAGAGAAGCAGAGGAGTAGGGAACCCTAAAATCTCCTTGCTTTCATTAATCTAGGGCTTGCTCGCAAGCAAGCTTTATTACTAAATCTAGAAAGATAAAACCCCTAAAAAGCAGAAAAACCGAAATGCCAACTATTACATCTTATCTTCTTTCTATCCTCAAAGAATGGATAAGGATTATTCCAAGAATAGAAAGAAAGCGGGAAAGAAAGCTTCTAGAAGAAAGCTGCTTTAAAACTCGATCACATCCGCTAGGAAGTTTGAGATTGTGTCCCGGTTCGGTGCATCTATGCCATCAACAGCAAAACACCGCTTTTCAAGAATATCTTCAGCATCTGCAATAGATCTCTGGAAATCTTCAATCTCATTGGCCGCTTTATTGAACTTTGCTGACATCATTGAAATATGACCTATCCTTCCGCCAACTGGGCTGCAACTATGAACAACATTCTGGAACTGATTTTGCACCTCCTCAAGCCCGACGTAAGAACCATCTTCAAGGCTGTACTGAGAGGGGATCTCTATGACAAATTCGCTGATGAAAAGGAGAGCTTCAACCACCCTTTGTCTGTAGGTGATGAATTCTTCAGATATCCTCTCATAAGTTTTAACTTTGAAAACATGACGCTCTCTCCAAGCAAGGATTTGCCTTTTGTGCTCCTTTGAAACCGCTGAACCGTAGGCTGTGTCTAAATCAGCAATGATAATCTCATGCCTAGGTTTTACTTCAGCCAGTGTTTGTTCAAATCCTTGGATGCCTTGACGAAGTTCATGAGCGTTTTCTCTCAACTGGAACATCTGAGCCAAGATCTCCTTTCCTCTGACAATGAAGCTCTCGATCCACTCCTGAGTCTCTTTCCCACATATGACCAGCTGTCTTAACTGATGGTGATCAGCTGGTGTCTCTAAGACTTGGGGCAGCAACTGAGTTGCTTGTGAAGAACCACGAGCAAGGTTAGAAATGAAAAGCTTAAGTTGCTGATTTTCAGCCTTGAGGGCTGCCTTATCTTCTCCGTCTTTAAGCACTCTTTCATGAAGGTTTTCAGATACAACTTTGAAGAGACTCAAATCTGCATGTCTGGTATTTCTACCAAGATTAGCCTTGACCATGACAAAATCATCCATGTTTACCTCATCCCTATTCTTATCTTCCGGGGGCACTGCAGTCTCTATGACAATCTCGTTATCAGGATTCCTGTCAAAATGAACTTGCTTCTTTGCCTTCTTCTTAGGAGGTTCCTGATAGATGTTATCGAGATCATCAACACTCACTTGATATGAAGGCCTTCTCCTAACCCTTCCTAAGGAGTTCTCAAGCCAAGACATCGTAGTATCTTTACTAACTTCCTTAGGAGGTACTGCTGCAATCTCTTCATCATCTTCGATATCAAGATCAATGTGAATTGGTGATGAACCTGTCAAAGGTACAGGAACATGTGTTGAAGGCAGCTCCTTTGCTTCATTTTGAGGTATGGGCTCATCAAGAGGAACTTCTGAATCTACTGTAGGCTGTTCCCGTATGACTATGCCTGAGAAATCCAACCTTCTTTTTACATTTTTGTTCGATCTACTGCCTTTGATGCCATCTTGAGACTGTGTGGAATACATGAAACTGAAAGTATTCTGTTATTTGCTGATGTAGGCAGTCACTAATCAAAGTAGGCCAATCATAAAACTCAGTCTTTTTCATAATGTGAGGTATGGCATCAAACATCCAAGGTTGGAACTTGGTGGCATTTTCTGAACCAGTGACCCTGTTGAGCAAAGTGATGATGATGGCAACCTCGTCCTTGAACTCTCCTCGTCCGACATTCTTGGGCAATGTCTTATGTTTTTCTTTCATCCATCTCTGTGCAATCTTCTTGCTATATTTGTCTTTATGCATATTCCACATCTTTTCACATTCATCCCTCGAAAGAGTTACGCTTTCAGGCCATGGGGGAATGGAAAAACACCTTTCGACCATATCAGGCTTTAAACTGCAAATCAACCTACCATCTGCTGACTGGATCTCCCTAGTAGCCGGGTTGTAATGCTTAATGCAAGCGATTACGAACTCAAGGCTCTGAACTGATATAGGAATAGACGCTGCTGCGAGGAGTCCAGAATGACCCAGGTTCTTGATTGAAGTGTTGCTGCTCTCTCCAAGGGATGTAGATCGAACACCGGCTTGACATGATGCAAGTCTGTCTCAGCTGTTTTGATGTAATTGTGAAAGAGAGCTGATTCGGACTTGAAAACATTAGGAGTGTACTCCATTTCAGAAAACTTGAAGAACGACTGTAAACTCGCCTTAGTTCAGACAAGTCTTGTGCAATTTCTATTTTTAGAATGCTGATTTTTGCGATCCAATGGACAAATTTTTTGAGATTTTTTTCTGAGATATGGGTTTTGTTCAGAATGTCGATGCAAGACAACCCAGATCGTCCGTTTTTGAAAATCTTGAATTTAGCCTGAAAAAGCAGCAAACCCTAATTTCTTCAATTTTTCCCGAAAAAAGCTGGCATCTGGGTTTTGTTCAGAATATGATTAGAAATGGACCCATTTGATTGAAATTGCAAAACTCTGACGTTTGATTGAAAAAGCAGCCAACCCTAGGTTTTCGAAAAAAGCTGCGATATGGGTTTTCTTCAGAAGACTGATTGGCAAGGACCCAGATGGCTGAAATTTGAATGCACTGAGGTTTTCACTGACATGCAAGATAAAAGCACTTGCTGCAACTTGATGAAGTTTCTTGAAAAATTCTTCAGAGGATGAAGGCAAAAGACCCAGATGACTAAAAAATTGAAAGCCTTGGTCTTCTGCTTGAAAAACTTGATCTTCTGGAACAGAAAGAATGAAAAAGCAAGGGTTTATGCTTGCTGGTCTGAAAAATCTGATATAAAACCAGCAACTATGGATTCTTGAATCACAAAAATTCTTCAAACTTGCTGCTCCAACTTTCTCCTTTGGATGCTACCTGCAAAAATAATGAAAAATACATTGAAAAGAAGTGTTAAATAGACTTAGGGTTTGATTTAGGTTTTGCTTTCTTTTTTGCTTTTATTTCAAAACCCTAAATCTCTGTTCTTTGAATTTGGACGCCACCCTTCTCCTCTTGCAAATTTGAAATTTTGAAAATCCTCAAAAATCTTCTAAGGCATGAAGATTTGGGCGCCCTTCTCCAAGAGGGGCGCTCAACTTCACCAGACTTAGTCAAAATTTCAACTTTTTCAACTTTTCTCAATTTTAACATGCCACTTCACCACTGATTTCCCGTTGACAGATTAACCCGATAGACGAGCTGAGTGGTTCACGCCGGAGCCTGACTGATTCTGAAAAGGATGTTCTGGAGGCACCTCCGACTAAAAACTTGATTTCGACCTCCGAATTTATGAGAGGCTTTTCCTTCTAGGGGCGCCCAACTTCTTCAGTGTTAGCCATTTTTCTAATTTCCAAGTTCTTCATTAACTTCTCTTCCACAGATGATCTTGTTAAATCTTGAGCTTCGGGCGTCGGATTGCTGAATGTTTGTGCTCATCGCGAAGCTGACGGAGAATGAAGAGGGGTCTTCTGGAGACACTTCTGCCAAAAAGTAGCTTTAAGGCTTCCAAAAGTTTGGGCGCCCTTCTTCAAGGGGGGCGCCCACCTTCACCAGAGTTAGTTTTTTTTTTTTTTGATTTTCTGTGTTTGCTTCTGAATTTTGGTTCTCAGCCTTTGTCGGACCCCACTTTTAGCTCTTCGTATCTAGTGACTGCGAACTCCGATTGACGTGCCGAGTGTCTTGCTGGAAAGCTGGATCAACCGAGACAAAAACACGTTAGAGCCTTATCTGCAAATTCATCCGTTTGGCCTCCTGAAAGCTTGGGCGCCTTTCTTCAACTGGGGCGCCCATTTTCTCAACACTTAGTCAATTTTGTAATCTTTTCCAAATTCTTCATGTTGACTTCAGTTTGAAACCTCCCGTTCGGCGCTGAATTCCGGATGACTGAATCGCCTGATGACCTTGCCGCTGAATCCACTGCGAAGCTGGCAGAGAATTGAACAACATTGACTGGGGGCGCAAACCCTAATTCTGACATTTGATGCCCTAAAAAGATGGGCGCCTTTCTTCAAAAGGGGCGCCCAAACTCAGCAGTGTTAGAAAATTTTCAAGACTTTTCAATTTTCTTCCTCGTTCCTCGTGCATGTTCATCGTTTCACCTTCTGCCGGAAATTTGAATGCTGAAATTGACGCCTGGCAGTCGGATGACCTCCATTGATGACCTCGGAACTCCAGATATGCTTCTGAAAAAGCTGAATAGACCCAGTAGGGCAAAACTGATTATTTTAAGATTCTGACTGCACCAGCCTGATACGGACATATTTTGAGCTAATCAAAATCAGTTTGACTCGCCGACCAACTTTCTTTAAGCTGCGATCTCGCTTCAAAGAAACCCGTAAAACCCTTCGTAAAACTTTTACTATTTCAATTTTTTCTAAAAATAGCAATTTTCCTAAAATTTAGGATGAAAATGAGATCCGGCTTTGTAGTAAGCTGGGTTTCTACCTTAGCAGACCCAGATCACGTAAATTGGAAAATTTTGTAGTTTTAACCCCTCCATGCAAGACATGCACACCTGGGAATTTTTGACCTTTTGGACTGCTTTGACAAGACTTTTTACTCATTTCTCAAAACAGTCTAAGGTAAAATCGTAAAATTTTAATTTTGGGGTACAACACTCAAGGTGACACCACAGTAGGACCAAGATTCTTCCTTACCTTTTGTGGACAGCTTAAGGGAAGGATATGCAAAATATGACACTCTTCCTGAAGATATTAAGGTGAACTTGTCTTACAACGAGTTCTTGGATCAAAAGAGGAAGAGGAGTGGTGGTAGAGTTGATCACAGAGGACCGGCTATTCAGAGAGACTTACAATAGGCCATTGGCAAGGTAACACTTGCCCACTTTGACGGGAGTGATAAGTGCATAGCTAGGGCTTGGGTATAGAAGCTTGACAATTACTTGTCCCTTAGACCGATGGCGGAGGATGAGGCAATTAAGTTTTCCACTTTGCATCTTGGCAGAGTAGCACACGAGTGGTGGTACCATGGCCTTGTTACCTTGGGTCACAGGTCTATCACTTCATATGATGAGTTTACCATTAAGCTTATCGAAAGGTTTGATAAGAAAGACCCCAAGATACATTTCAGAGAGCTGGCCCAGTTGAAGCAATATGGCATTGTGGAGGCTTACATAGCAGAATTTCAGAGGCTCTCAGTGATGGTTACAAGGATTACAGAGAGAAGATTGATGGTTTTATTCAATGAGGGACTTATGGAGCCACTTAGGGGATGGATTAAGGCTTTTGAATCTCCAACCTTGCATGAGGCCATGAAGAAAGCAAGAATTATGGAGTGGGCTGTCCCTAAGTCAAAATTTCAGTCCAAGCCACTCATGCACAAGAAAGATAAGAAACCATTCACTAAGGACACCAATCAATAGAAAAAATCAGTCACTAGGATTGATGGAGACACTCTAAACGACCTCAGGAGGAAGAATCTATGCTTCAAATGTAAAGAGCCTTGGTCTAGGGATCATATGTATGCAACAAAGGGGAAGATGCATTAGATAGAGTATTATTCAGCAGAGGAAAGTGCATCAGAAAGTTCAGACCAGCAATTTGATTTGGATGAGAAAGAAGAGCAAGAGCCTCCTGAGGAGGCTGAAATAGAGGAGACAAAAGAGGTGAAGCTTGCCCAACTTTATAGCTTCCAGAAGAATGAGTTTTTGTGCATTAGAGGAGTCCTTAAGGGGCAGTGGTTGGCAGACTTGATTGATTTAGGGGCTACACATAACTTTCTTGATGAGGAACTTGTAGCATGCAGGGTACTCTAGATACAAGAGGTTGATGGTTTTAGAATGATGGTTGTAGATGGTTTCACCATTACTTGTACTAGGATGATTCCTCAGCTCAGCCTTCAGTTGGGTAATTATGAAGTCAAGGATGACTTCTATGTGGTTAGCATTGGGGACGCAGATGCAGTGATAGGTATTTGGTGGTTACGTTCCCTGGTTGAATCACTCTCAATTTTTAGACTTTGGAGCTGAAGTTTAAATTAGAAGGTAAGAATGTTGTATTGAGAGGGATATCTAATGGTGGGCCTCGTGTTGTTTCCTTCAAGTGTATGGAGAGGCTTTTCAGACATGATCAGATGGAGTGGGCAGCAGAGTGCATAGTTATGCCCACAGTTACAGAGGAGGAGAAGCGTTCCTATCCACCCCACATACAGACTTTGCTATCCAAGTGAAGCAACATTTTTGGTAGTATACCTCTAGGCAGGCTTCTTGATCGAGGCATAGAGCATATCATTGAGTTAGAGGAGGGGACTAAGCCTGTTATCACTACACCATACAGGCACCCTAAGAGACATAAGGACGAAATAGAGAAGGCAATCAAGGAGCTTTTGGACATGGGACATATTACGCTGAGTAAGAGTCCATTTGCTTCTTCAGTGGTGCTAGTGAAGGATGGGACTATGCGCATGTGCATAGATTACAAGGCACTTAATAAGAAGACTATCAAAAACAAGTACTCCATCCCACAGACTGAGGAGCTCATTGATGAGCTACATGGGGCAGTCTATTTTTCCAAAATAGACTTGAGGTCTGTTATCATCGAATCAGAGTTAGAGAGGACATAGAGAAAACAACATTCAGATGTCACTTTGGTCACTTCGAGTTCCTTGTTATGCCCTTCAGATTGACTAACGCTCTTGTCACATTTCAGTCTTGCATGAATAAAATTTTTAGTCAGTAGTTGCATAAGTTTGTCTTGATATTCTTTGATGACATTCTTATTTATAGCAGATCATGTGAGGAGCACTTGAGGCATTTGGATGAGGTCTTGAGTATCTTGGAGAGTGAGTCCTTGTTTGCAAAGGAGTCCAAGTGTGAGTTTGGCATGACAGAGTTGTTGTATCTTGGGCACATTATTAGTTTCATGGAAGTTAGCATTGATCCCGAAAAGATCAAGGCTATTCTTGATTGGCCTCAACCAACAAACCTCACACAGTTGAAGGGGTTTTTTGGGATTTGTGGTTTGTGGTTTCTACAAGAGGTTCTTCAAAGGATTTTCACAGTTGGCTGCCCCACTCATTGATTTGACCAAGAAGGGGGCATTTGTTTGGTTTGAAATAGTGCAACAATCCTTTGATAGATTCAAACATTTGATGAGTTCATGCCTAGTTTTAGCCATTCTTGATTTCTCCAAGCCTTTTGAGCTAGAGTGTGATGCCTTGGGTGAAGGCATAGGAGCTGTCCTCATGTAGAATAAACATCCAATAGCCTTTGAGAGTAGGAAGTTGAGAGGAGGCGAGAGAGCTTACTCTATCTATGACAAGGAGATGTTGGAGATAATGCATGCTCTTGTCAAGTTCAGATAGTACCTTGTTGGGGGCAGATTTGTAGTGAAAACTGATCATAACAGCCTTAAGTACTTCCTTAATTAGAGGGATCTTAATGAGAGGAAACAGAAATGGGTGAGTAAACTTCAGGGGTATGACTTTGATATTGAGTATGTCAAAGGAAAGAAAAATATAGTGGCTGATGCTTTGTCTAGGAGGCAACATTTGTGCTCCATTTCAATCATATCAGTAGATTGGAAAGATAAAATAGAGGCTGATTATGCCAAGAATGCACTAGTCAACAACATTCTTGATGGGTCATTACAGAATGATAAGTACCAAGTAAGGGATGGTCTCATTTATTACAAGAATAGAATATGGTTAGCTTCTAAATCTAAGGTGAAAGTGCACATGTTTAAGGCTTTTCATGACATTCCTATGGCTGGTCATCTTGGATATTATAAGACATACAGGCAGATCTGTGAGAGATTCTCATGGAAAGGGATGAAGGATGATATTCTTAAGTATGTCCGTGAATGCCAAGTATGCCAACAAAACAAAAATGAGCATACTTATCCCGTTGGTTTATTGCAGCCCTACCCATTCCTACTCAGAAATGGGAAAGTATATCAATGGACTTCATCATAGAGCTCCCTAAGGTGCAGGGGAAGGATAGTATATATGTAATGGTGGATAGATTGACTAGATTTGCTCACTTTTTTGCCATATCAACAGGGTTTACAGGGTTACAGGACATAATAACCTGGCCAAAATAACCCTGGACAGAATAACCCGGTCACAATAACCCAAGGACAAAAAAACCCAGGGTCATAATAGCCCAAGCCAAAATAACCCGTAGTCAGAATAACCCATGGACAAAATATTCGTGTAAGAATATAGAGAAAGAAAAACAAAATTTATAAATTACATGGGTTATTCTGTCCATGGGTTATTTTGACCATGTGTTATTCTGTCCATGGGTTATTTTGTCCTTGGGTTATTATGACAGGGTTATTGTGTCTAGGGTTATTATGTCTTGATACCGGTTTACAGTGGTACAGGTGGTAGATTTATTTTTCAGAGAGGTGTTTAAACTTCATGGAACACCTAAGACCACATCAGTGATAGGGACAACAAGTTTATGAGTTTGTTTTGGTAGGAGTTATTCAGATTATATGGTACGGATAACTCCTAGCACTATTTATCACCCTCAAATTGATGGGAAAACTGAGGTGGTGAACAAATGGGTGGAGGGTTACTTGTGCAACTATGTTTCAGGGCAGCAGAAGGCGTGGGTTAAAATTTAAATGGTTACACTTAGGAGGGTTTTGCTACAACTCCACCTTCCACATGTCTATCAAGATGTCTCCATTCATGGCATTGTATGGTTATGAAGCTCTCAGCTTCGTTGATTTGCTTTTTGGAGATTGCAAGGTGCCCAGAGCCAAAGATCTTCAGGAGAGTCAGGATATCATGAGATCTCTCAGAGAGAACATATAGCATGCTCAAAATCAGCAGAAGTTGTATGCTGATCAGCATCGTATTGAACAAGTTTTCGAGGTTGGGGACATGGTTTATTTGAGGTTGTAGCCTTACAGGCAGTCCACTCTCAAGAAGAGTGGGTCAAAAAAGCTCAAGCCCCATTTTTATTGTCCCTTCAGAGTCACCAGGAGGATTGGAGAGGTGGCCTATGAGTTGGAGCTACCCGAGAGTAGAAAGTTGCAAAATGTCTTCCATGTTTCTCGCCTTAAGAAGGCTCTTGGTCAGAATGTGGTCCCTTCTATAGAGTTGCCTCCTTTGGATGAGGAAGGAAAGTTGATTTTGATTCCAGAGGCTATATTGGAGGTCGGGGAGCGTACTTTGCGGAGGAGGGTGATTAAGGAGTATCTAGTTAAGTGGAAGAATGTGTTGGTGGAGGATGCTACTTGGGAGAGTGAGCAGATCTTACAACATCTTGAGTTGTGATTGCTTGAGGGCAAGCAATCTTGGAGAGGGAGGACTGTAATGTCCCCTTCTTGCACTTGAGTAGTGGGGTTGTCCACTAGCCTATTCTAGAGTTCTCGTAGGCTAGTTGGAGTTGGTTAGGGGACTCAGTGGCCAACATTGGGCTTAGTGTTGGTTTTCGACAGGTCTTTTTATTTATAGTAGTTGCCAATTTGTAGTGCTTACTATTTATAGTAAGCCACAGGGCATCTCAATGAACTTTAGTTTTGTGCCAGTTGTGTTTTGGTGAGTACTTACTATTTTTAGCAATTTTTACTTATAGTAAGTCTATTTTGGGTAACTAGTTCCAGGCTTATATTGCTTCAACAGTGTTATTCCTAAGGTGGCGTTGGAGAGTCTAAGGTTGGATTATTTAATATTTTCCTTTTATCAGTCACTTAAGTTATTTTAATAAAATAACTTTATAACTTAAGTGAAGGGGTTGGTGGTCATCGTAAAAAGCACCTTGGAGCCTAATGTTATAACTTAGCATTGTTTTAGAAAGCAACAAAAGTGAAATAGTTTCTTTATGAGCATTTGGATGCCCAAGGGAGGTATAAGGTGTTTAAATTATTAAATTTTTAAAGGTTCATGAGGAGGGCGTTGGAATTGGAGGGAAAAATGTCTTAAACCTAAAGTTGCCCTAATTTCCCTCTTTCTCTCTATAAAGTTTCATTTTGACTTTCATTTGCTCATCTTTGAATTGGCAACTTAACAGGATGTTGTGGGAATGACTCCAGAGTGCTTTGGCTGCATGTTGAGGACGAAAACCCTCTCCGTATTGAGCTGGTTTCGGTGGTGAGAGATCCACCCTAGCTAGGATTTTGGGTGGCTCTATCCAAGGATCACACTGTGCTTCAAAGGTCTGATTTTCTGAGTTTTGGTGGAGAAAGATGATGATTTTTGTGGTCTTTTGATTTGGGTTTGTTGGTGTGAGTGTGGTTTGGTGTTTGAATTATTTTGGAGGTGTTTTGTTGGCAGTTTGGAGTGATTTCTGAAGTCTGGTTTGCATTATTAGATGTCTGGAAACTCAATTTTACCAGTGGCTGAAAGAGATAATTGCTCATTGCCCCGTGCACACTCAGGTTATCATTTTGGGTATCAGCTAAACGGATTCTACAGGTGTCGGTGCCCAATTTCAAGCATTCATACGATTTATTTGGCAAAGTTCTGATTTTTCTAGGTTGGTCACCCTTCCTGGGGGCCGTACTATTCTGGGTTTCTTGGATTTGGTGATCTATTGTTGTATAGACTCTAAACCAGTGTCTGGGGTGGCTGTTCTTGGGCGTTGGAGATTTATTTGTAGCTGGACTTTCCTATACATGACTTATAATGCCATTCCATATGAGTTGCTGGTGTTGAAAGCTCATTTCCAGGTCTGATTACTGTTTTATCAGGTCTGATAAAGTATTGTAATTATCTGATTTTAAGTCTGAAATGATTGCTCTTACTATATGTTGTTATCTATGTTGAAAAGCATTGTTTCCTATTAGTTTCCTTTCAATTTTCCATATTTTCTATGCAATTATACGTCTTGAAAACATTCACAAAAACACATCAGCTGAACAAGCAAACAAATGTATTGATTTCAAAAAAGCCGTAAGGTGTTTACATGTTGTACCTAAAACCAAAATGTTTGGTTTCACTTCACATTTTGCTTAATTGAGTCTTAATCTTGTTAAAGTGATGTCGTAAGGTCGCTTTGGGGGT